>KV425631.1:111961-128225 GCA_001632425.1 Neolentinus lepideus HHB14362 ss-1
TGGGACTACGGAGGTGAATACTGATAATAAGGCATGCTATATGTCGTGGGGGTGGGATAATACATATTATATGGGCGCTGTACATGAGGGGTTGTCGGATAATAAGGGTAATAACTAACTGGCACTGAGGTGGGTGCTGTATACGAGGGTGCTGTGGTTGGATGTTGTGGATTTTGCAGTATAGTCGGACACATAGCTGCATGCTGCAATGGCGGCACCTGGTAACTGGTTCTCGCCAAGATCTTGTTTGTGGTAGGTGGCCTTGTATGCTTGTTAGACATCGTGCTATATTCGATACTGAAAACGGGAGCCAAGGCACAAGTGGCTGAGCGCGCAAAAATCTTCAAGTCCGCGAATACAAAATTGGTTGTAATGAGATCTGGATCGACTTGAGGGCAGGTCAATATTTCAACTCCGACGTAGTCCGACACAGCTCAGATCCAAAATGTGGCGGTGGCGAGCACTTAGTTGACAGCCCGGTTATTCTGACGCAATATCGACCAGCCTCTCTAGAGCGATTCTGCCCTCAATCGCTCAATCGAGAGGGTGGTCACGAGCCTAGAGTCCTCCCTTCCGCCCGTTTAGGAAACGACAGTTACCTGATTCAGGGGGGCTCGCGCCGACGCAATGGCACCACGTGCGTATTGTGGCGGTCGCACCGGCACACACCAGCTGGCTCTTTTGCACTGTGTCGTTTTATCTTCCTTGTCTGTAATATGCTTTAGACTACTGCTCTGTGGCTTAATTTATGTATCTATCCAACCTCAAATGTCTGATAATCCACTTACCATACCGAAAATTGGCTCAGATCAGTGGTATCAGTGGTATCAGTTTAAACTTCGATATGAGTCTGTGAGATTTCCAAGTTACACTTTCTCGTGAAGTCAAAAAGGGGAATGATGTTAACATATTCATCAGTAGCTGTGGAATAGGAAAATCAGCGCTTTTTTACACCCTACTCGTAGCTGCAAGATGCAGGAGGAGTCTGCCGACGTGCGGCATCGGCCACCCATTGTGTCGGTCACTGACCTCCTCTTTGAGACGGAGGCATGTGCTGCTTATACCTTTTCCGGACGATGAACTGAGTCAAGGGAGGCTTCTAAGGCGCGTAAACGAAACCGGTACAAGTCTCCATTAAAGACAGTTGCTCGCCTACTAAGTCTTTTTTAGGAGACGCGTACCAAGTCTAGTCCGTCGCAGTCCGTCGCTGGCGCCCGGACGCAAATTGTGATTTTTGTTGCCATAGGTCCTACCTATGACGTGCCGGAGAATCAGTCGTATATCGTAACTATAAGGTAAAGCCCAGCGAGATCTACACAGTTCGTTCTAGTTTTGTACGGTTTGATCTGGATGTCAAGATACAAACTACACATAACGATACTGATATCGAATACAAATAACATAACTTACTAGACTGCGCGAACTGCGCTAATGTCATCTCTACCAAAGGACCGGACTTAATCTCACGCTCCCGGTTAGGTCCAGCGATTACCTATGAATAAGTTGATAAAGTCCAACCACAAACCCCTTGGCTTCTTCTCCTCCTCCTCCTCCTCCTTCTCCTCCTCCTCCTTCTCCTTGTCCTTTACTCGGGCCATCTCACGGAACGCATTAAAACCTTGTCGGTAGTCATCCGTGCACTCCTGGCCCCCCTTGCCCTTCAGGTCCTTGTCTTCGATCTTCGTGTCACAGTATGCTTTTCTGGAGATTTGACGGATTAGATAAGGGCAACAAGACATAGACGAACGTACTTGGTCATGATAAACAAGGGCTCGCCGTTCCATGACGGTTTGGGGTCGGAATTGAGGAGAATGTCGACAGTCGAGGCGTCTGAGAATTCGACGAAAACAGAGCCCTACAGCCATTGAGCATAATAATAATCGACCAGCACTCAACCCATACTTTGAATCTCTCGTCATCCGTTCTTCGCATCTGGACAACGTTCGTCCGTCCATACTGCTCAAAATACTCTTCCAGTTGCTGCTGCAGCTCGGGGATCTCCTCACCGAGGCCTTTCTATATACACGTTAGTTGAACGATCATCACACAATAAAGCACACCACTCACTACATAGATTGTCCGCTCCATCTGACCCTTTGGCTCCTTCACCTCCGTCTTGCGTCTGACCTTCGTCAAACTCTCATCCACCTCCAGCGTCGCGCTCTTCTCCTTGATAGCACGCGCAACCCAATCGGACCCATTCGCGCTGTATTCGCGCATCCGTTTGAAGCAAGCAAGGGTCGAGACAGAAACCCAGTGCTCCGGGTAAGTGGTGTGGAGCTGCCACATGAACCTAGATTCAAGCCATGTCGAAATTTCGCCTCAAGAACAGTGGGGTGGATGAATGTACTTGTCATATGGGAGATTGGAGTCGGAGAAGTAGAACTCGACTATAGATCTGATGTTGAGTCAGGTGCTAGGGGAACAGACATCGTGCACACCTTGTCTGACGGCTTTCAGTTTCGATTTCTCTGAATCGTCTTCTGCGGAAGGCTTGCTCGTGTTGGCCTCTCCGTTCGTCAGGACCTTGGTCGGCTCTTCAATCTTGATAGCGTCTGCCGCTATCTCAGCTGTGACGGTAACCATAGGTTCTGATGCAGGGACTGTTTCTGCCGTCGACATAATGAAAGGAACGAAATAGTGAGAGGCAGCGAGAGGGGAGGGGTAGAGTCGATCTCGGGCAAAGCCGAGGATCACTGCGGGCTCGTCGTTACATACAACGATCGCTTGATGCTCTTCTAATGCAAAAGAACACTTCAAAAAGACGTTATGTTGGCCCTAAGTTGTGCCGATCTGAACATAGTATAGCATCAATCATCAGAGTGCGCACTGTTGAGATACACGTACGTGCACGAATTACCTTTCCACTATGCGTACCTAGAGTGACCATAGAACAAACATATAATAAAATAGTAAATTGACCGTAGAAATCCAGCGTTCGGGCCCCGGGGGAAAAGCCTAGGGCGTGAAGATAACGGTCGAGCTCCATGACGCCAAAGGTCTATTTGAGCATTCACGAAACCCTTGTTGGATCGCTATAGCTTACCCTGTACTGCATCGTCTATAGCAGATACTCCTTCCAATTGATCTTGATTGTACAAGTAGCGGCTTGGTCAGATTCATTCAGGACATTGTCGAGTTGTTGTGCAGATTCAAATGTTGAAGTGATCGTGTCTCGGCTTTGCCCGAGATCGAAAAGACTATTTACTGAGATTTGACTCAAGGTACTAGCCTATCCTCCTCCTCGCTGTATCTCACTATTTCATTCCTTTCAATATGTCTACAGCAGAAACAGTCCCTGCATCAGAACGTATGGTTACCGACACGACTGAGGTAGCAGCAGATGCTATCGAGGTTGAAGAGTCGACCAAGGTCCCGGCGAACGGAGAAGCGAGTACGAGCAAGCCTTCCTCAGGGGACGATTCAGAGAAATCGAAACTGAAAGCCGTTCGACAAGGTGTGTACGATGTCCTTTCTCCTAGCACTTCACCTAACATTAGACCTATAGTCGAGTTCTACTTCGCCGATTCCAATCTTCCATATGACAAGTACGTTCATCTATCCACTGTTTCTGAGGTGATATCTCGACCTGGCTTGAATCTAGGTTCATGTGGCAGCTCCACACCGCTAACCCGGAGCACTGGGTTGATGTCTCGATTGTTGCCTCATTCAAGCGGATGCGCGAATACAGTGCGAATGGGAATGATTGGGTTGCGCGTGCTATCAAGGAGAAGAGCAAGGCGCTGGAGGTGGATGAGAGCTTGACGAAGGTCAGACGCAAGACGGAGGTGAAGGAGCCAAAGGGCCAAATGGAGCGGACAATTTATGCAGTGAGTGGTGTACCTTGTTGCCTGATGATCACTCAACTAACGTGCATACAGAAAGGCCTCGGTGAGGAGACCCCGGAACTGCAGCAGCAACTGGAAGAATATTTCGACCAGTACGGACGGACAAATGCTGTACGGATGCGGAGAACGGACGACAAGAAATTCAAGGTATGGATTGAGTGCTGGTAGATTGTTGTTATGCTCAATGGTTGTAGGGCTCTGTTTTCGTCGAATTCTCAGACGCCTCGACTGTCGACATTTTTCTCAATGCCGACCCCAAACCCTCATGGAACGGCGAGCCCCTGCTCATAATGACTAAGTACATTCGCCAATGTCTAGCTGTCTTTATCTAATCCGTCAAATCTCCAGAAAAGCGTACTGCGACATGAAGATCGAAGAAAAGGGCCTGAAGGGTAAAAGGGCCCAGGAGCGCACGGATGACCGCCGAAAAGGTTTCAATGCGTTCCGTGAGATGGCCCGGGCAAAGGGCGAGGGGAAGGAGGAGAAGAAGCCAAAGGAGTTGTGGTTGGACTTTATGGGTAGCAAGATCCGCGTGCACGACGAGGATGGGGGTACCGTGAAGGATGAGGATATCCCACATGTGAAGGGCGCGACGCTGAAGTTCAGTGGTTCGGGCGAGGTATCCTTTGAGGAGATCAAGGTGAGTCCTGATTGCTGTGTCTGGGGAGATAAGTGCTTAGATGTCGCGTGCCCAGAAACCTCTTCGAGAGCGCTTTGCACGGGTGCCGTTCGTGAAGCACGAGAAAGGCGACGACTGGGGTCTGCTGAGCTTCGACAAGGCGCTCGCAGAAGATGAGATCGCCTATGTCAAGGAGAACCTCAAGACCATCGGCGAGAAGGAGGTTACGTGGTCGCTTGCGGGAGGTCTGTCAATCTCCCTCATACCGGTCTTCACTCTCTGAGTTACCTGGATACGATTGTAGAGGAGGAAGAAAAAGCGTTCCAAGTGGAACGGGCAAAGACCGCCGCCAAACGGGCGCTGCAGTTCTCCCAGAACCGCGAGTCGTCACGCGGCGGGCGGGGTGGTCGTGGCGGTCGTGGCGGCAGAGGCGGACGTGGTCGCGGACGGGGACGGGGACGGGGCGGCGCCAGCGGGGGGCGTGGCGAGAATAGAGAGGCAAAACCAGGCGAGGAACAGACGGGCGAGAAGCGCAAGCGCGCCGTGGAGCCGGATGGTGGACCGAATGTTGGTGTGAGGAATGAGACTGTGCCGACTATCCAGAAGGCGAAGAAGGCGAAGGCGGAGGAGTCATAGATGTTCTCTGAGAGATGAATTTAAAAGGGTATATTGCAATGCAGTCTAGCATCATCTATAATTGATTGTACTTGTGCTCGGTGTTGACTGTTTGGCTGTATCAAGCTCGTATCTTTGTACATTGTATCCACATCCGCGAGACTCTGTCATGATGACGGATCTGAGAGACATTCCCCAAATCGAATGCATTGCCCGTGAAGTCTAACAGAAATCTACAGGGAGAACAAACCTTTCCGCTACGTACTGTCAACGGGCAAGGTGGATTCAGTGAACCACCTTTCTTAATTTATCTTTATCCTCTGGTACGGTTAGCCCCATCGAAATGGCCCAGTCATCTCGATGGTGCTCTGCTATGAGCTCACGAACGAGATGGGCGCGCCTGGTGTATGCCTTAGGCTTACCCTCCACAAACAGAGCCCGTCCATACATATGCATCGTCTCAGTCAGCGTATTGCACAGACCCAAGAAAGCGGCAGAGGTCAGGAGCAGGCAAGCGAGGAGCAGCTTTCCGAGTGTAGTCGCATTCCCTGCGACAGCAGCTGCGGCATAAACGAGGAGCGTCCCGAAGCTCGAGAGGAAGCTGTCGAAAGTCGTCTCCTCATGCATCCACTGCCCACCAGTGACGAGCTTCAGATCGTCAATCAGCCCGCGCATGCGCACCCAGCGGTCCTCGCTGAGCAGGACGAACAGGTCGCCGGGCAGGCCAGGCTCGGAGACACCCTTCCATCCAAGACGTGTACGGTGCTTCGTGACGATCACGTTGAAGAACCGCGCGAGGATCAACATGCCTAACACGCCTAAACCCCACCAGTCGCGGATGTACCAGAAGACGAAGAGAACACCGATGGTCATTGCGAGGCCCGCGAGGTACAGCACCGTCGCCACAGCGTCCTTGGAGAACGGGCGGCGCTTGAGCGGCTTGGGCGCGACGGCGACGTTCGTGACATGCCCCGTCTTGGCTATGCTCTGGAGGAAGCTGACGGTGGCTTGGTTCTCGATGCGGAAGACAAAACCAGAGTGCAGGGCCCCTGTGGTGGGGTACTCGCCACCGTTCACCTCGCTGGCGCGTTGTTGGGTGTGGATGCCCGGCGCGATGAAGAGCACGTCGAGGAAGGAGGAGGTGCCCATTAGTGCTGTACGGGCGGTGATTGTCTTCAGATCCGCGAGGGCGACGAGACCCGCGGCATCGAGCGAGACGCCGCGCATTATGTTGGATGTGTTGAAAGTCATTGCTGCAAAGTTTTGATTGTGGACTCATTCACAAGAAATCGGTTGGGAAACTTACCAGGCTATATCGATTACACTTATGATAAGGAACCACAATGGAATCCAACCATCAGTTAAATACTAACGGAGTTAGACATGTAGATTCGCACAAATCCCACCGTGACCTTCGACGGGCTGTGCTGAGAAAGTCCCATGTCATCATGAGCGTCTATCGGCTAAGCGATACCTATGGCCATGTTGACAGAGGACGCGACGTCCCGTATTCACAGCAGGATGTTGACACGCACAGACATGCCTGCATATGACTACGACGTATGAGAACTGGACGGAACTAGCATGGGAGTACTTACGAGCATCGCAGAGTCCTCCAGTATCCACGAGTGCCAGAAGTGTAGTCGATTCTCGTTCTGCCCTTACTTTGATGAAAACTCAAACGAAACAGGACAATGTTCGGGTGGGCACTCAGGGACTACAGAAATGAACTCCGAGTCGATCTCGGAAGTACTGTGAGGTACAAACTCGCATTAGCCTGCGCTCTTCACTTAATAGTTGAGAACCTTCAATAAGATACACTTAGTCCGGTTGAATATCGTACAACAACAATATAGTTTGGCTCATGTGCAAGACCACAGGGATAACTCGGATGTCTTAGCCGATATTGGGATGCCATCTAACTCCTAATACGTTCATGAGGCTCTTGCCATGGAATCCCTGTAGATCGTCTTTAAACACAGTTCGAAGGGCAATATCAGCAAAGGAGGCTCACCAAGTATTCTAAATATCTCTTCCTCGGTCTCCGAAGCAATGATGTTTCCTACAGTTGTCCCTTCAGCGGGACGAGACTAGGTTGACGAGGCGTACTTTCTCACCAGTATTCGTCTTTTTGGTGCGATCATGCGTATCTCGCACGACTCCTGCGTAAAGCCCGCGCTGGTTTAACGAGTACCCCATTGTATTGGCCTTGTATCTCATGGCCCGATTGAACTAAATCTAAAGTTAGATGGCACGAACATTTGACACCGGTTGTTCCTCTTACGATATCATCGCCCTATGAATCGGTTTAAGGTGCCAATCTCCATGAGAATAGTAACCACTGAGCTTACAGTATAATACAAGAGAGCAACACCTCTAGATTTCCAAGGCACCACCAGAAAGTCTATAGGCTGAGGTCAGACTCCCTCAGGATCCAGTGCGTGGTACTGCATCACGCACCTATCCTCCGGTGCCTGCTGTTTTGATCTCTACGACAAAGGCCTCTATACACAGCCTCAAGGTCGTCCGGATCATCTGGGACAGAAAGATCTTCAGTTAAAATGCCCTCTTGGTGTAATCTGCGCAGAAGCTGTCGCAGAATTCCTAGAGAAAACGCGAAGATCATTATTGGTTACGAGAGCTGCCTAATGAGCAATTGAATATACCGCGGTGTGTGCGACCATCATCCGTCGGACGTGTTATTAGGATGTCTATATCGCCGCAATCTGCCTTTCCTCTAAGGTGCTATGAGCAGGGCTTCCTTTCCTCCAGGCAGACGAACTTACCGTCGAAAGCTACCCATTACTTCTATGAATAGGACCGGATCCAACTTCAGCGCTAGACTATCATGAGAGACATGAAGTGCATATTACAGTGACAGATGAAGTTACCGATAGGCTTTATTCTGTCGAATATACCTTGTACCTCAACGCGAGGCATACGGTCATTGATGTCTAGACGAACATGACAGGCTCAGGAGAGTTGTTTAAAATTTGAAAATAGACAAGGTGCACCAGCATAGTACTTTATGCCGATCTCCTGCACGGCGGACACTTTGATATCACCCTTCCTCGCTTTGACGTCTTCGAGCGTGCGGCATCCCGCTGCATACCACTGCCATGCAATTTGTTGTCCTTGACGAAGCTGGCTATGCAACGAGCTCTGAGTTATTTGGACGCAAGTACTTACCGACGCCGTAAATCCCGCGAAATATAGCTGTAGCCTTTACGTCCGGCGTATTCTCGTACTGAATTCGTCGGAGGTCGCCCGTCTCGAGGATCTCCTCAATCTGAGATGGAACACCGTTTCAGTCTGCCTAGGATTGTGATAAACATTACAGCCGATCACCTTGTCAGCCGTTTTCGATCCCACTCCACTGATTTTGAAAGCCTCATCACGGCTAGTGATCCGTTTTGAATATCTACGGATCGCGGCAATGGCTTGGTATCGAGTGGCGGTTAAGTTGAGTAGCATGGGGAATTATATCGATTTACCTTTTCGGTAAGCATAGACGCGCCACTTGTCATCCTTTGTGGGCCTGGCTTCATGTATTGCCTGCAGCTCTTGTAGCTGTATCATAATTGTCAGCTCCATATTTGGTCTCAACTGTATCTCGAACAGCTGACCTTGTCAACGATGTCCTGATTAACACATTTCGATGGGGGGCCCTTCTCGTCGCAAGTAAATCCCTGTGTACATGATAGAGTTTGATCACAGTGCCTGATAAGTTATATTAAAACAAACCCTCTTGGAACTCTTGCCTTTTTTGTCTTGAGATTTTTCGGACGCTCCGAGAGGGGACTCTTGCCCGTCTTCTCCTAGCCACTGTGGGAAGTACTCAATAATTGCTATCAAGGAACGTACGTCTATAGTCAACATACCACCGCGTCTCTGTCCGCTCGGGCTTTCTCATAAAACTGTGCTAAAGGATCATCCTGAGCGGACGTAACGCGCACTGACTTGAACGCGTTTAGTGAAGAAGACCCGCCATTTCCCCCAAATAATGGTGTGGGGCGCGTCTCATTTTCTTGCCGCTTGTTGGGGGGGTAGAGCAGGAAATCGGGTGCTGCTCGCTTCCTTTCACCGTCGGACCCGTCGGTGCTGTTCTCATCCATGCTATACTTACTGCGCAGAGTGTCAGCAATGATACGAGGATAAGAACAAGAACAGAAGACATACGATGGCCGATTATTATTCGCTTTCTTCACCCGCGAAGCTGTTGCCGCCGGCTGCCTTGATGGTCCGGCTGCAGGAGCTGTCGCACTATTTTTATGTCTGGTCTGTTTCGTGGCGGGGCTTTCCTTTGCAAGATTCGAAGTGGGCAACGTTGCTACATTCCTGACCGAGGATTTCGTAGCAGGCGCTGACGATGTCTTCAGAACTGTATCTCGAGGCCTGATAGCTTGTTCCTTGCTCGGCTTGTCTTTCTCGGTGTTGTTGGTCCCTGTAACTCCCCTGTCTTGCGCGGCGGGTTTGATACTCCGCTGAACCGATGAAGATCCGTGTGTAGCTTTGTTAAGTGGCTTCCCTATTCGGCTGTTTTCGCTCCACAAGATAATTGAATCTTCTCCCTCGGCAAGAGAGGCGAGAGGGACACTCCTAGGGTCTTCCTGTGGCCTTGACCGGTCTTGTGTTGTAGACTTGACCTGGAGTACGCCGGAGCCCGCGGTACCGGTCGTATTTCCGAGCGCGGGTGTAATAGAAGGTATAACTCCAGATCTATCATGCACTGTTGTATCTATTCTGACTCGCTTCGTAGGCTGATGGTCAGTCTGAGCATCGCCAGTGCCGTCCCCGTGGGTTGTCTTGTGCTTGAGCCTGTTGCAGCGGCAGATCAGTATTAATCTGCAGCTCTGTAAATACCCGTTGCAGCGTACTTTGCATCCTTTGCTTGCTCGTGGGAGGTCGAAAGATCTGGGAGATCTAGGACTGTATGCGTGGACGAACCTGGCCTTCTGGACCGAGCAGACCTTGATGCCAGCTTCTCCTCCCTATTAGACGCCGTTTTGATTATAAAAGTTTACCAGTCGAATTGAAAACCGAAGGGCGCTCACCATTTTGATATCCGTTCAAAGTACTCGTCGACGGTTTCGTCAGGCATAGAGAAGATCAGATCTTGTTGGCGAAAGAACTCGTCCAAGTCTCCCGACATATTAGAATTGTCTTTAGGCAATGTTGAAGGGATGGAAAGGCGGAATGAGAGAAGGGATGAGTCGGACGAGAAGAAGTCAGAATGTGGCAGCTCGGTATCAGACGCGATCATATGAACTTGGGTTAGAGGGCCACTGCTCCGCATGGCATGGTTACGAGTCCTGATGCCAGTCTGTCCATTACATTCTCTGAGCATATATTACGGTAGCTATTAATTTTCCTCTACATGACATCAAGTCTTGTATGGCTGTAGTCTGTATATTACGCTCTTTGGTACATGCTCTTCCTGTTTCAATACCATCATTAAACCATATGTCTCCATTTTTGTCTACATATCTACAAGTGAAATGATAATCACCATGATAAATCATCCCTCTCAAGTAAAAATTTTTTTTTGTTGTGATTTTGAGAGCAAATTGCTTCACTAGTATTATGTTTGTTGATGCAACATTGAAGGCTAAAAGTCTTGGTGTACTCTGTAAAGATGATGCTGCAAGCATTTTCTGTCTACAGCATCGTTGTCCAGAGTATATTCCATTTTTGCTTAAATATGTACCTATCCAGTCAGTTATTAATTTTATTGATCCACTTTCCAATGTTGGCCCATCTAATCTGTAACATTCCAATGCTAGGGTTGATATATTATGGCTTTCTTGCCTATCACATACCTTACATGACATGGTCCGTATTCCAAGCTCTGCTCCTTGGAACATTTCTTCACATAGATCCATTATACTGGTTCCAGCACCTCGTCTCATGGGAAATCTGTTCCTATCTAGTTCATGGAATTTTTGTCTTAATCTATCTCTACATGTTTCCATAGTTATTTCTTTCTGTTGTAATTCATGGAAGTTATTAATAAGTGAGCTGAGATGGTCATTCCATTTTAGTTTTTCCGTCCATTTCCTTTGGTTCTCTGCCCACATGTTGTATATGATGGTAAATAGTGCATCATATGCACATGAATAAGTTGAACTCCAAATAAATCCTGTAGGCACAGTGGGCAGTGTTTCAGACTGGGATAGACTATCATGTACTTTCAGAGCATTGTCATCTGTCATCATGGGTTGTGGTATAGTTTTATTGTTGTTCACTATTGATCCTTTAGTAGCCTTATTCTTTGTACTATCCTTTTTGACTATTGACCATGTGGCATCCTCAACATAGTCCAGTAACTTCAATGGATCACTTTTAGACCATTTAATAGCTGGATGAACATGCCGGGGACATTCATTCTTTTTCCAGTGCTGATATGCACGTACCAGAGTATTTCGACGATGACCTTCAATGTGTCCTGGGAGTATACCACTATGTCTTAGCTTTGTTATTTCATCCAATATTTCTAATTCACGAAACTCTTGTCTGAGATATCCACTTGCCCCTCCCATGATTTTTTTGGGATCAAAACCCTGTAATAGAATTGTACCTTCAGTAGATGCACTTCTTGATAGACATGTGTAATATGATTGATGGCTCATACAGTTATATAAATCTACAACATTATTTGGCCGTGTTCTACCCTGTGATCCATAGTCCGTCATTGCAAAGTTAGGTAGTATAGGAATCTGTTGTCGGCTGATCTGTTCATATTGATCATTTGGCATTCGACATTTGATGGTCATGGTTTGTTTTGTCAATGGAACTACATTCAAGGGTAGACCATCAAGTTGCACAGAGCGAGGTGGATTTATAAGTTCAACGAATAGGGTGTCTAAGATGGGCACTCCTGTTGAAATATCACTGTGCCAAGATACCACTCTTGCTTCAGCTCCATTAGTTATACAGCACTCTGTTGCCTCATTTCTCTTGATCAGTACCGGCATTCCCTTGCACAATGATAATTTACCAGGTACATGATCTGTGCAATCTGGAGTTAGATCCCATATAAGTTTCTGTATATGTTTATCAATGATATCTGACTCTCGTGTAGACTTTGATCTTTTCTTATTGCCACGTCCAGGTGCAGATTCTGTCTTCCATCGATCCACAGAAAAAAAATGAGATAATTGTTGATTAGTATCTTCAGCATATTGGATGCATCCAAGTTCATTTATCTTGTCTCTTTGTAGATTTCGCGCTGCTATTATCGAAACATGTCTAAATCTTTCATTGGATAATTTTGGCCTTCCTTGACCTTTTCCAGCAATCCTTGTTCGCAAAAACTCAATGTCTTCAAGAGTACAAGCTTTGTATCTCATATTTTCTAATGCTTTTCGAAGTTGACGATCTGCTGGAGTTTGAGATCTTTGACGCATATTTTCTCTTAAAATAACAACTGTGGTGAATTGATGCCATATCGCTTTTCCAAGTGCTGCTTCCTGAGATCTAACAGTCATTCTGGCATTAATGTTAGTACCTATATTAGGGCTATATAAAGGTGCTTGACTCATGGCAGGTGGTAATTGAGCAAAATCTCCACAGAAGATCATATTAATTCCACCGAATGGATCTTCTGTATTTCCATTTATCTTACATAGTTGTGAACATATCTTGTATAGGTCGTGACATCCCAACATTGATACTTCATCAATAAATATATATTCCACTCCATCCAGTCGACTTTGTATCTGTGCAAGTGTCTGTGAACCTATATTGAGATGGTTTGTCTTTTCATTAATTCCAAGTATAGAGTGGTAAGTGGAACCTCCGACTAAAGCAGCTGCAGATCCAGTTGGAGCAAGGACCATAAAACGATATGACTCATTACGAAGGTTGAAATAATGTATCAAAGACTTTATCACTTGTGATTTCCCTGTCCCAGCCATTCCACCTAGATACATTTTGAGCTGTTCAGTTTGAGGTTTACTGGCATGATTTGCTATTATTCTAAATGCTCTTTCTTGATCTGGTCTCAATGAAAACATTTTTACTACTTCCTCTTGCATTTTCCCTATTTCAGGATGAGAAGTATGATAGGTTTTCAGTAGATATGATTGATCTACAAGCTCTACTTGATTCCAGTTTGGAGGTTTTGTCGGAGGCTTTCCATCTTTTCCTACCATCTGCTGTCGAGCATTTTCTCTTAGTTGTAATATCTCTTGACGCTTCCTTTGGATTACATCAGTCCATCCTTGTTTAGTTTTAGGTTCAATGATGGGACTATTTGGAAGACACCAGTTCCCATTTTCACACTTCTCTAACCATCCAGCTCCATTGAGAACAGATCTCATATACTCCATTTGTTTCATTCTGTTTTTAGTTCCATTGCCTACTTGTGCATACTCAGTTTCCATAAGATTTCCTCTATCCTCATCAGCATCCCAATCATCATGAGCCTGAGCATTATGTACATCATCAAAGTCACCTTCAGCCATGAGTGAAGGCACTCCAGCAACATATCCTGCCTTCCTTTGCTTGGCATAGTCATCTCATGCATCATAACATTCATAGCAGATATTGAAAAAAGTCATTAATTGCAATTGTCTGTTGGAGAATCCATGTTGGTGGAAAGCATCATCCCATGTTAGTTGGTTGTCCTTTAGATCCAGCCCAGTTCTCCATGGCTTGAATAGAGTTAGCATTGTAGTGCAATAGAATTCCCGGTCTCCTGAATCAGATCTTGGCAGGGCTCCACCTGTGAAATTGGGTACTACACCAAATTCTTCTTTAACAATAGTTGTATAATGTGTACCATATTGAGGGTGACCTTTTGTGAAGGTTAGTTTTCGGATGTCAATAGTCTTCTTTTTTTTTGGAGTTTCTGCCTGATCTGCTTCATTCTCCACTCTTGTGTCATTCTCAAGATCACTCTCAGCCAAGTTAATATCTGTATCTATATCTGTCATATGTTCTGTTTCAGATTCATCCTCATTGCTATCATCTGTATCCTTGAATATTTTCTCCTTTGGAAGGGCAGACCTACGTGACAGCCTTATCCAATCATACAAATTAACATCCTTATATATATCAGATCTATATATATAGTCCATAATGGGAGTATACCCTGAGTAACCTCTTTTTGTCTTCTGAAGTACAAGTTTTTCAGTGTGATCTAAGTCTATTCTTTCATTTGCATTGACAGCATCATAACTCTTTAAGACTTCGCTGACATATGATTTCCAATATACTGGTTGGAATCTATGGCTTGTATAATGATCAGGGTTTCCAAGTATATATGCTGCAGCCATTGGAGCACCTATCTCCATTTTGACAGTTAAAGAGTTCACAATCGAAGTGAGTACCTTTCTGGCTTTCTCTTGATCTTTCAAAGAACCTCCAATAATAGTGGATTGTCTATCAAAGACGTCTTTAATAGTTTGAAATATGGTGTAAGTTTTGAGTGGGGTTTTTGTGATATAATCTGTGACATATGCAATTACAGCCTTCAGTGCAGTCCCTGATAACAGACTGGTTACATCTGAGTTTGATCTTAGTAGATATGTGAGAGTTGGTGTATACATATTTATCCATGATTCCCCTTTCCGTATCTGGATATAACCTGTGTTATTATCCACTTTAGTCTTGGGTATAATAGGTCTGGGAAATCTGGCCTTACATGTTCCATTCACCAAACAACGGTTTCCACATTTGTGTACATTTGATTTCAGTAGAAGGTCATTGACAACATCGTTGAATGTCTGCCACCAAGAGTTTGATTCTTTACATTGCTCACAGTACTCATCACCTTTGTGAATGCAAGTTGGTGGGGGAATTTTTGGTAGTGTTTGAGTGGGGTCCTTATAAGTAGGGTTAGATGATTTAAAGTTCACTTCATTGATTACAGAGTCCATAGGCTGATCAATAAACTCCCCCTTGTGTGATCCTTCAAGATAGGCCACCATCCTTTGTTGAAAGTCAGATTTTTCATCCATCATTCTTTCTCTTATTTCTTGTGGACTCAGTGAATTTGTGATCCATAGTAGTAGATGCAAATGTAAAGTGAGACGCCCCTGTTGCTCTACTGTGCCATAGTATGCTGAGGTTTTACCATATAGACCATCATGATTGCTATTTATGCCTAGAACATGTTTGATAAACAGTGTCACCATCATGTCAAAAAATCGTGCCCCAGCCACTGGGTTATTGGCAATTAATTTTGCTCTTGTGTCTTGGGGAAGTAAGTTCGGTTTAAAGACCTCTTCGGTTCCTGCATAGTATAAGCATATTGGATGTTGAACATCAGCAGGTGCAAAGGTAATAAACCATGATGGTGCACCCTTATATGCAATAAGTGACCATATCTCATGCCTCATGAATCTCTTGTTAGTTACAGATCCCTTAACATGAGAACCGATATGGTCCAAATCATGCAATAATGTGAAACAATCTTTCTCTTGTTGAGTTTGTGGCATTACTATTTCATGTTTTGATAATCGGTTAGCCAGATCTTCTAATGTTCTCTTGTTCACTGACAATAGTCTATTTGTTATATTACCAAAACTCTGCCTCTCAGCTAGGAGAAAGCCTCCAGTAGTACTGTCTTTTATCTGTTCATGATTAAATGCCATTATTGGAAAATATTGATCCATTTGGAATCTTTTATCATGGTACATTAACAAATGACGTTTGTGAGCAATTTCAGGAAGCTTTTTACAATATTTATCATTTCCTAGTCCTCCAAGACCATATGGGAAGAGCCATGGGAACATTTGAGGGTAGAGATGTGGGTTATTATAAATTGACTCAGGATTTTCTGCATGTCCTACTGCCATTACTTTCCCACCAGATAAGAGATGTTTCATTGCAGCTGCTTTAAGCGATTTCATACTCTTGGTATGCAACTCTGATCCTGTAACTCCATGAACAATTAAAGGGCAAGGACCTGTGGATGTGCCCTCTTCTTCTCCTGTATCATTCAAAGGCTTTGCAAATCCTTCTTTAGATTCATGCAAACGATGATAGCTAATGACAACAGGAGGCTCATTCTGAGGATAAGATTTGATATTCTTATATGAGATGTCAATATCATGATAATCTATGTGATTAATTTTCAGCCATTCCAAGGCCTTGGATATTCTCTTGTGGCTAACGAGCAATGGTGTCCTTTTGAATTCTTCTTCGGTTGGTTGTGTTGGTCCTGTATATATAAATG
>KV425632.1:4668-55098 GCA_001632425.1 Neolentinus lepideus HHB14362 ss-1
CAGGCATGCCATGCACATGCCGTGCATGTTGGCATGTTGGCTGCTTTTGGGATGGCATGCCGGTGGATTACCCATTTGGGCGAGTGCATGATCCATATAAGGAAATGGCATGGGGCAGCGAAGGGTTCGCTGCCGTGTTTATAGTGTTAGGATATCTTCTATTGAAGCTAAGTAGTAATACGATCGAAAGGTGCATGAAGCAGCAAAGAAGTGAGCAGAGGGGCTGTACTTCCATCACTGGCCATTACTGAAGTCTCCCCACGGTCCCGAAGAAGTTGTACAACTAGTTCTGCAGCACCAGACACATGGGCGACGCGTGCACATGCAGAACGAATGGCAATCAAGTTGCGATTGGGCAAAGGGGGTGGGAGAAGACCTTTCTCCGCACACAGAGCCAGGACCCCTTGATCAACCTCAAACTTGACTCGGCGACGAGGGTTGTCGGCAAGACGGAAGAATTTCTCGTGCCTCGCACGCAGATCGTATGTATTCAGCTGGGTAATGGAATCAGTACAAGGGGATTAAGAGTGCATCAAACTAACTTGTCCGTCGACTTCTTCGAGCCAGAACTCATACTCATCGAACTTCCGATGTAGCGCGTCCGACATGGTGAGCACGTTGCCTAGATTATTCACCTGGCCTCCGAGGAGTGATTGAACCACCTCATTGAGGCCAAACATCTTGAGAACGGTCAGAATATCGCATGTTGACATAGATTTCGATTACTTTATCCTTATCTTGACCGAACTCCGAAAACAGATGGGCACACTGAGTCATGGTCACCGGAACATCCTGGTCCCCCACCGAATCATAATCGAGGATTCCACTAATCATGCACCTATAACCATCCCGTACCAGAGCCTAATACTGAGTTACAAGGATTAAAGGTGAATTAGTCCGACACACCTGTATCTTCGCTTCCGACTTGCTTTTTGGCGCGGTCTTCATGCCATTAATTGTACTGTCCACCATCATTGCGTCGAAGGAAGGGTGAGAAACGTCGCTGGATGGGGTGGGTGTAGGCCCGGTATCTGATCGACCTAAGTTGATGTTAGCGTATTCCACGGCGACGACGCTGTATTGTTACTCACAGACTCGTAGAAGCTGGTTACTGTAGCTGAGCCCCAGCTGTATCACCTTCGAGTGCCCAACTTCGACAGGTTGTTCTGTGTGATAGCATGAAGATATCTCGGTTATTAAACGGTGATACAGAAGGAGACCAAAGTCGGTTCTGGAGGTGTGGTCCCAGAAATCCTTCAAAAACCAGCCCAAAACTCGGACCGCGACAAGCTGATCCTTGTACTTGGACGTGGCAGCTCTGGAAAGAGGCATAGCCATCTTTTCCGCGCGTAGCAGCAGTTGCCATGTTCTGGTACCTTCAGCATCGAAGCCCGGCGATTCTGGCAAAGGAGTGGAAGGCATTGTAATGATAACGACTGGAAAGCGGCAGAGGTTCCCCCTCAATAATAAGATAAGAGCATCTGAGTGAGACACTAGCAGATTTTAAGCGAGGGAAGGAGGCGAGGAAACTTTGTGGCTTCAAGCTGTGCCTGGCGCCCGCGTTGTGGCTTGTATCTGTTCCACCTACTGGCTTGTATCTGTTCTGTCTACTCTGTTCCGTCTGCTCTCAAGACGCTATGCACAGTCCAACCACGGACGGTCTGGTTGGCTCCGCATCACCGTCCTCGCCAACCATCCCTTTCAAACGAAAACACCCCGACTTGTCGTTATCCAATGGCCCCGGTGGCGACGCAGCCTCCGACTCTATAAGTTGCATATGTGGCTACTCCTACGACGACGGTTTCTCGATTGCCTGCGACAAGTGCTCGCGCTGGTGCCATGCCGCCTGTTTCGACATTGCCCCTGGCCAAGTCCCAGAGGAGTGGCAATGCTGGGTGTGTTACCCGAGATACGTCGACAGGGAGAAAGCAGCGAGGTTACAGAAGTCGAGGCTTAGAGTAGCGAAAGGTGAGCATTATCATGCCACCCAGAACGCCCATCCTCGTGTCTCTACCCGTGGCCGTCGACGCCGACTCTCCACCGTGCCACCCCCGGCCCAAACCGAAGACGAGCTCGTCGACATCGATGGCACGCCCTGGCAGACAACCTACGTTCAGATCGACAAAGATATCGTCCCCCACCCCTCCACTCGCCACCGTCTCTGCCGTCAAGCCCAGCACTGGCGAGGCATCACCGCCCTCTCCTCTGACTCTCCTATTTCTCCTATGTTCCTCCCTGACGCTCCAGATTCCTTGCCTACTGCAATCCGCCAACTGCCACCATCAGCAGCATTTCACCCGCACGTCGCGCCCTGCACCAACCCTTACGTCCGAGCCCCTTCTTACGCGATGCACACCACCGAACCCGTCCCTTCCTCCTCTCTCATTACACACTACAAGTCCTCTGTCATCCCCTCTTCGACCTACCTTGCCGACCCGCTGAACGCCTACGCCCACCTCAGCCTCCCTAAACCCTTTGTCCACCTCTTCGGCCCGCCACTCGACGTTGCTCTCGACTCCCGTATCACCGGTAATGAGAGCCGATTTGTGCGAAACGGGTGTAGACCGAATGCCGTCCTACGACCTATGGTGTGCGGGAAAGGAGAAGGGAATGAGGGAGTGCAGTTTGGTGTTTTCGCGCTGAGGGATTTGAAGGCAGACGAAGAGGTTGTGCTCGGCTGGGAGTGGGACGACGGCAGCGTTGTGCACAAGCTTCCTGCGCTTATTAAATACCCAGAGTCTTTATCGTGAGTATTCATCGACCTTTTATTATTTTCCTTACTAACGAACGCACAGCTCCCACCACGTCGAACACATCCGTCACCAACTCATCACGCTGCTGCACGCTGTCAGCTCGACCTTTCCTAACTGCGCGTGCGGTGCAAAGTCGCGAACGTGTGCGTTCAACCGGATGGCGGAGTTCGTCGATGGCGTCTCTCCTGCCCCCCACTCTCCTTACACCCACTCTCCCAACAGCACCCGTCACACTTTTCTGCATCAAACTCGCCATTCCTCTATCAGCACTCGCCATCCCTCGTATGGAACTGACGAAGCGATGAACGAGGAGGACGACCTCGGCCCGTTAATCGGCACTGAGCGTGGCTTTCGGACGAGAGAGCGCCTGCCCGGGAGCAGTGGAATGGGGGGTGTTGAGATGGTCCCACCGACACCAGTCTACTCGCGAACGAGGGGGTTAAACGGGTTTGATAGGAAAGGAAAAGGACGAGCGATGGACGTGGACGTGGAAGCGGAATACGTGCCCAGCACGGAGAGGGATAGGGTAAGTAAAGGGCGCGCTACGGACTGGAACTGGAGCGGTAAAGGACGAGAAGTGGATATGGAAGTCAGCTGGGACAGGTACGACCAGAGAGGTATGCCGACCTTTCAATTTCCCCCTCTTCCTTGTTTATCTAATTCAAACATCTTAGCTACGCTCGGAATCCGTCCCCCGTCATCCCACCCCTCTTATTCATCATCCGTACCGTCGCGATACCCTACCCGTCATTCGAACTCGCCGTCTCTCCCGTCAAGGGCGCACCTTCCCGGACCTGGACCCGGACCTGGTTTTAGATACTCGTACAACGACGCGCCCAGGCCCATGTATACGGGCGGGGTGAATGGACAGAGTGGGGAAGGAGAGGGTGAGGTAGACATGGCTGAGGTACGAGAAGAGTCAATGCCGCCCAAGCTGCGCAAACGTTGGATGCGGGCGGTGGTGGAGAGGCACCGGGAGATGTACAGTGATCGCAACGGGGATGCAGATTCCGGTATGGCAGGTGTCCGAGAGGTGCGTGTGGTGGACACAAGAGGTGCGAGGAGGACAGATGGGAGGAAGGAAGATCGACGAGAGGGGAATGTGGAGGATAGGATGGACGTCGATGCAGAGCATGGCTCAGGCGAAGGTGCGTAGCAGCTCAATCGTTTTTTGTTGATCGTGCTGATAGAGAGTGGAAGGTCGTGAACGTCTGCCGCCACCGCCGCCGCCTATACCCCTCGTGTCAACTGTGGAGATGCATATCGATGAGCGCCCCGCTTCCTCACCCATAGACGTCCACGATTCACCGACCTCTCCTATACACGTCGACGATTCTCCCGCCTCTCCTGTCAATCCAGTCGACAACTCCCCCGCTTCACTGTCTGTGAATGTCGAAGATTCCTCCATCGACGCCCAGCCCACTCGTCGTCGTCGTCGCTTTCCACCTGTACTACTCTCGCCGCCTTCATCACCGTCCGTACACATCGACAACCCTCCTTCACCTCCTTCACCGGATTCGTTGCCACCGTCTATCCACATTCATGAGTCGTCGTCATCCTTCAACACTCACCGCTCTCCCCCACTGCCTGTATCTCCCTCGTCGCATGCATCTCGGCGCTCTCCTTCAATACAACCCTCCACTCATATAGAACACGTGACCGTTCCGCCGTCTCCCTCGACGTACGCGTCCCCTGATTCTCCCTCGCCCGCTATGTCTCCGTTCTCTCCGACTCCACCTCCGCTGCCGTCCATTCAGATTGACCGTTCTACCCTCTCGACGCCTTGTGACGCTCACCATTCTTCGCCACCGCCTCTGCATAATTTGTCCAGCGTACCAACTTTAGAGACTCGGACTTTTCCTGTGCAATTTGAAGCTCGCCCTTCTCATTCTCTATTACCACCTTTTCACATCAACGTCGACAACTCTTGGCCGTCTAGCAATAGCGACTCTAACAAGTCCCGAGCACTCTCTATCAACGTAAATAATCCAGCCTCGCTATCTACCGACATACATCCCTCTCCCTCAGCCGCATTTGCCAACCTCTCCCTCCGTTCACCAGCTCCAGGCGCGATGTCCCTAAATCGACCCGTAGTGCCTAGGTTCTTGCACGATTTTCGACAATGGGGTGGCGAGCAGCGTTCGATAGATGCTGAGAGTGCGCTGGAGCAGTTGCCGATGGACCAGAAGGCAGGTCGCGAATATGGCTGGAACAGTAGCCCTCCTGGTGAGCAAGAAGACTATGGTGCTCTAGAAGTGAAGCCGAGCACTCAGATTCCCAGCGAATCAAGTACTAATGAGAAGGGCAAGGGAAGAGAGATAGACGTCAATCAGAAGGGCTGTGCAGGACCAGAAGTTCGAGGTACGTCTGCAAGGCTATTAATTATTCAGATTCGGCCGATCTGACGGATGTTTTAGCTCCTCGAGCCCCTACGTCTTCCTCCAATCCACTTTGGTTACCTTCTCATCAATCCGAGCCGACCTCCGCTGTATCAAATGCACCGCCTATCCAGACTCCAGCAGCTTCAGCCTCTCCTTCATCAACTGAGACCCCCGCACCTGCACCCGAGGATCACGCACCGGCCCTGGCACCTCCACTTCCGAAAGCCAGACTCACTCTGCAAGAATTCGCGTTGCGCAAGAAGAAGCAGCGCGAAGAGGCCGCAAAGCGAGAAGCCGAAGTCTTGCCTGGTACGAAAGAGGCGTCGACCTATCCTGCGTCTAATGCGAAGGACCTGTCGCCTTCCAATCCACCAACTGCGCCAGGCCCTGCGGCAGGTATACCTTTGTGCGATTCTACCGAAGGAGAGCCCAAGATCAGCCTTGGTAAAGACGCTCCTGCTGCCAGTCACTCAATAGACGAGCTCCCTGTATGGAGTTTGAAGAGAACGTCATCTTCCGTTTCTACACCTGGGGACCGCCTGCCTTCTGTCACCTCTGCAGAAGGAGCAATTTCTCCTGATGTTGCGAAGGATGGATCAGATAGCAGTTCCACAAGTCACATGCCATCTCGGGGTAGTTGGGGAGGGCCGCCGATTCCCGTATCCGCTCCTGCGAAAGAGTTGTTGTCTGGTGATCGTTACGTTGGGCGCATCGTCACTCAAGATGCGGTCCTGGCCAATTCTCAGAAACGCTCGCCGTCTGAGAAGTGTGCGTCGCCTTCTGTGACTGTCGGTGAGCCAGGAGAGATAGATGAGGCTCCTATAACAGGCGTGATGAAGAAATCGGCCGTGGGCGAACCTGCAACTGCCGCTAGTCGAGAACCGACCTCCGGTCGCTCGTGGCATCCGTCACCTGTGGAAGGAACAAAAACGGTCTCAGAGATTTCCACACACCAAGGTTTGCAGCGTTCTTCCACTAGAGACAGCTCATGGAATCCGCCACGCGGACCATCCGGTTTATCTGGGGCCAATACAATACCAGTCCCTGCGCTGCGGGCTTATGGCCAGCGCGGAAGACAGGAGCCTCAGCTCACCGCCTCTTCCTCTTCTCATGATCATGGTGAGGACCGACAAACGCATGCCGAAGCTTCTCACTCAGAACACAAGTACGACGTGTATCATGCGCATACGCGCCTTCCGCCTACCCAGCCACGCTCACGCGACCGTTACTATTTCAATGGCGTCGGACAAACTTCTCGCCCTGTCCCCAGTGGTCCGCGGGCGCTGCGGCAAGCTGGCGCATATTTAGGGACTACGGGCCAATCGCGACCGGCGCACGAGAACCTGCGACTACCGAACGAGAGAAGAGGGAGGAAACCTTATCCTTTCTGATGTAATTTATCGGGTCTAGTGTCTGTGACTTATTCGTATATATCTTACTTACCCCTATCATTGTAGCATCATGGGATATACGTATCGTGTTGTAATATTCGCTATCGTAGTGTACTCGTTGTATGCTCTATGTTATGGCTATATGTAACGAATCATTCGGATGTGGATCTCACGAAACAGCAGCCTGGAATGATTCATATGAAGAGCAGATATCTCTTGCGAATCATTAGCCCCTCGGCGGTCTGCACCCTCGCCCAGTTCCTCGCCATCCACGCATCCTTCGCAAAGCTAGTTCTTCATGCATGCGCGGCGGCGCAAGTCGTCAGAGAGACATTGCGCGCGTTTTTCTTGTCCTTTCGCCCTGCTAGCCCGCGATGTCTTTTCATCTCAATTTTCTAGACCGAAGTTCATCACAAGTTATCGGGTGTAGAATGTCTGATATTTTTCATAATGTTCCGTACGACTCCCAGTTGTTTCCTAATCACGCCAAGTAATTTGTGCACTACAGCTACTATTAGCCCGCAGCCGTGGTGATGGCAGTACGGAGCATTGTTCGAGACATCGGTGGCCGGTTCAGACCAAAGTATCATGTACGTATTGTCACTAAGGCTACACATTAGAGGCATATAAGTTGTATCTACATCGAGAATTGCGTTTACGATAGTACCATCTAGGGCGATTGATACAGAAAGCGACTAAAATCATGAGTTGTGACACTTGCACCGTCAGAAAATCTTTACACGGCGATCCTTCGAACGAATTGCCATGACATGGGTGAGTCGCGTTATGTCTTATGGTCGCGGCGTCATAAGAGGACAAACAAACACACAAACCCGCAGCGCACTCACCGCGTAGTTTATCCCTGGAACGACGCTGCAGCCATATCCATCCCGAGATTACTCTTCGCGAACGCTCTCATGAACCGCTCCAGGTCGTCCTCAAAGCCAACGCTCGTGATCCCGAGAGCACTGCTGATCAGCTGTTGCAACCGACGAGCCCAAAAGGCGAGGTCCAAGGACAGCATCGCGAATTTGAACAGCAGGTTGAGGACATGCTCTTTCGTGCGCTGTGTCACAGAGAGGTTTGGCGATTTTGTCAGGGAGTCAGAAGCCCAGGAAGCAATGACCTTGATTCTGTTGACGGGAGAACCAAATGATTGGTTATTACCTGCGGTGAGGTCAATCATCTGTCAGGCGCAAGTAACAAGTGTAACTGACCTTGCACGAGTCTGTAGCACTACACTCAGCGACAAGACAAAGTAGTCAAACTGAACTTTACACACCGTACATTCCTCCCAATAAATATCAGCACCTTCGGCATCTTATCCGTATCCTGCAAGAACTGCCTCAACTTCTCCGTCATAATTTGACTCTTTTCATACTCCGTCATACTCTCCATCTCCTGCAACTTCTTCGGATCAAATCCCGTCGGCCTCATCAGCGTCGCACTCGCAAACAAATCCGGACTGCCTATTCCCCACCCCCTCGCAATCTCCTGTACCGTATCTAGATCCTTCGTAAGTAAGCACTTCCACAGCGTTGCATACTGCCGACGGAACTCATCCGACAAGTGCACGTATAGCCCGTGGTCGAGCAAGACGAGCTGCGGGCGCGTCGGGTGGCGGGGGTGTGGGCGCACAAGGAAGTTGCCCGGGTGCGGGTCGCAATGCAGCCAGCCCCAGCGGAATATCTGCGCGCTGAACAGCTCGACCATTGACTGCATAACCGTCTTGATCCCGCCCTCCAGCTGCATGGTCGGTGGAATGGAGGTGATCTGTGGCCAGGCGCGTACAAGGTCTGAAGGAAGAGGTTCGCCCATCAGCCGGCGAATGGAAGGCTTGTCGGAGAACCGAATGCCATCAATCCACTCCGCGGTCATAACCTGTTTCGTGGTGTGTTGTGGATAGACCTTTGGAACGTAGACCTTGTCCCGCAGACGCGGCTCGGCAGCAATGAAGCCAGCCGTACGTATCGCATTCTCTGCCTCGCGCTCAAAGTCGAGCTCCTCCCTCAGATGATCACATATAAAGTCTACAGCAAATTACCCAGGATATATGCGCGATAACAAAACCACTCACCAACCGTAAAGTAAACCTGCATTTTGAACGCCTTTTCGTACAACCAAATCACCAAGGCGTACGCCCCAAGATCCCACTCGGACTGCTTCCGCACATCCGGTTTCTGCACCTTCACAGCGACGGTCTCCCGGTTCTTCAATCGCGCTCGGTGCACTTGCGCAACGCTTGCGCTAGCGACCGCCTGCTCCTCAAACTCGTCAAACACGCCGTCCGGACCAGTCAGCGGTTTGCCAAATTGGGCCTCAATGACCGACTTGACGGCAACGAAGGGGATCTGCGGGGCATCGTCGAAGAGCTTGCTGAACATCTCTTGCATCGCAGGGGGCAGGACGGCGGCATTGGCGCCGATGGCTTGACCTGAAGAGGTATCAGACAGCAGGCTATCGAATTCACCGGAGAGCGACGTACCCATTTTGATGTAGAGTCCACCATTGGCTGTAATAAGATTATAAAGTCGCTCTGCCGTCCGCTGGTGGATTTGAGGAATCTCGTTGCCGTGCTCAGGGTTGAAGTTCCATTTATAGTCGAGAGCGATGAGGCCACACTAGAAAGATGGCAGGTTAGATACAGGGGACACCATGAGACCATGCATAAAAGGCTAGGAAAGGAGGCCCAGAAGAATAGAAGTCGAGAATGAAAAGAAACCGATCCACGAGGGGCTCTGTAAATGAAGGTGAGGCATTGTCATCCAGATGCAAGGTGAACCGGTGCGCGAGGATCCGTGCTATTGATCCCGTCAGGGTAAAGACACGGTATTCGTATCGATACAGTGTGCGCGATCAAAGACAAGTCGCCAGCATTCTGGCAGTGAGAGTGCAATGTAATATCCATCAACAGAGCGAGGCGTAGTGTCAGAGAACCGCCGTAGCGCATAAGCACTGATTTGACCCGTGGGGACTCAATTCAGAGGATTAAGTTGGCAATAAGACTAGCGGATCAGTGTGGACGAGAAAGGGGGATCCCACTATGTCGTATTTTGAAAAGCGTCGAGCGAGGGGACGAAGGATCACATCACGTATCACATGTCCATCTAGAGGAGGCAAAATGGCAAGAGAGGGATACCACAGCTTAGCATGAAACACGTCAAGGACGCAGACGGTTCACCGTATCGTAGCGAGGAGGGCAGCGGGTGCACATTGGAACAATATATCGGGCATCGGCTGGGTATGGCTGAAATTGTAGCACTCATCCAAGAGAATTAAAAGAGAGAAGAATTATAAAGCATAGAAATGGAATTGGAAAAGGAAGCGTCCTATTGCCGAAACAATGAGCGAGTAGCACCCACCGTATAAAGCGTTCTACAAGTCCTCGTCAACGAGGACGCATTCCACGTCCTGTCCCAGATGGAAATACCACCAATAGTAGCCACCACATAACCCGTTCTCCTCAGGACTTTTGAGCTTCTGGATGTCGGAGACTTAGGTATACCGAAGGCAGCATTCGCGTATCCTCGACGAGAGACACGAGACCCATTAGACAGAAACCCTAGAAAGCGGCCAAGAAACATAGAATCAGGCATTAAAAGGCGAGGGTAAAGAACAAGTAGAATATTCTAGCAACATGTACGGCAGCGGGAGCAGACGAGAGCAGCGTCGGGCATGGTGCAGAATGGGCGGTGCCGGACCGTGACGCGTCTACTTCACGCGATGTGGCTTTTCATTTACGTAATCCACTTATGCCTCACACGACCGTGGCAAGCTACCATCTACTAGGGTGGCCCTTGCAATAAGATGTCTTGTGTGAACCTGGTAATTCCATGACTTCTCTCTTCCTAGTTATATTGCTCGGAAAATTTAACTCTTCATGTTCTTGCAACTAATCGTGCCTACAAAGCGTGACTACTGCAAGTCGGAAAACACTGGACTGACAGAGAGCATACTGACCATTCAATGTAGACGACATTCGAATCGAAACACCCTTCCTAAAGATCTCAAGGCTCGACATCTTTCCTCCATCGTACTCGTGCTTTCCACCGCAGTCACAAAACTCTCGGCAACGTGCTCTTCCCTGAATCCAGTATTTCTCATACATCTCCCTTCCCTGCCTCCATCGCATACGAGGCGCAAAAATCGTCGTTCCTTCATATGCTGGAGACTCCGTCCCACACGTTCATATATTCACTGGTTGGACTTGTTGCATCTATGCAGGCTTCGTCCGATTAGCGCCTTATCGACACAATGGTACAACGTTTCTCTTCGCGAAGACCACGCGCCCTGTCCGCTCAATTAGTATGCTTAGGAAAGGTTGTTCCCCAGCATCACACAGTAAGCTCGATCAATTATCCACATAGCTCCGAGATCTCATTTCACAACGCCATTCACAAACGCAGCACACGCCAAACCTCTTCTTCCAGTCTAACGCCACCGACCCGTAATACCAAATACCCAAACGCCCTGAATCACTCAGCACTCTTCCAAACCAAACCGCAGAGATATCTCAGGGCAAATACGTGAATGACGCAGTCACCAACGTCATCGTAGTCGTTGCCGCCCACTCCGTTGTCGTCGTCGTCCCTTCGTACACCGTCGTCGGCGACGCGATCGTATACTGATCCGCAGGGTCCGTAGCCGTCGTCGTACAAGCCTACCAACCACGCGATCGGTTTGGGAGCCACGGGGATAGATAATCAAAGCATACGCACATAGTCGACAACGGTGGTCGTGCTCGTCGCGGTCGGGTCCGGTGTGGCGGGCGGCGTCGGATACGTGAAGATGGGGTATCCCGAGATATTGTATACGATGACGTCAAACGTGGACGTCGTGCTGCGAAGCATCGTTCAGGTCAGCACGACCGAGTCGACGGGGATTTTAGGAGCATACGTGTAGGGCAGCGAGAGCGTTTCCGTCACCGCGGCCTGGGTGGTTGGCTCGGGGGTGTAGATGATGTCGGGGCACGTCTGGATGTAAGTGATGGTCCATGTCGACGCTAAATTAATTCGGGCCGTTTATTACTCCCTAGCAGTCCGTTTATGTCGACAGATTTGACTCACTGACTTGGACGCCCAGGACCGGCGCCACCAAGCCTGCGATCAGGACTGGAAAGAACGAAAGACGCATCTACCAAGAAGAGTCAGTGAGTCAAAGGATCAACACAGCAGACACAAACTCTTGGGACATACGTTTTACTCGGTCTGCTGCTCTTGAGCTGAAGGCAAGCGACGAGTGGCATGAGCGCACGTCTTATATGACGGCGACGATATCATTAGACTCGCAGCCTACGTGGGCCAGGATGAGAGCCGGATTCCCCAATGCAACCAGTCCACCCGAAATCTAACAACACATCCGCCATGAAGTACAAATGCAAGGATGACACACCAAGCAAGACGCGACAAACTGGTCAGGTCAGGAGGCCCATCTATCTCCGCGGCGAGGCACGCAGACGTCTCTCAGAGATGGAGGTGCAAGGGTTACGAAAGCCCGATCTAATCCTATGTATATGGGGTTAGTTATTCCTACCGCAAATATGGAATGCGTCTGGACCGCTGCGAGAAAGCGATAGAATTTTAGCTACCGACGTCGTCTGCAGGGCGAGCTGCGGTCCCGCGAGTAAACAAACGGGTGGGTCCTACGAATGCCTGAACTCGGAGAAGGTAAAGGGCTGCGTCAAGATCGTGAAACATCGCAGAGTAGTCCTGACTTCATACGAACGACCAAGAGCGAGACAAGAGGATTGAAGGACAATTCATTCGAGCTATATGTGACTTCAAACAAGACACGACGACGAAGAAATCGCACAATAGGATAGCCTGGCTACGGTCCGCCCGTCAAAACAAACGAGCAAGTGTCCGAGGTTAACGCGAGCGTTCAGAGCTTGAATATTGTAAGCTGACAAGAACTCCGGGGGCTGAAACAGACTTCGACAGACACTGGCAAACGGAGGATGCGCATGAGCTGCTTGCAGAACCGCCGACGACTGGATTCCGGTGAGACATGATGCATTACCAGACAAATCAGATCTAGCGCCCGACGTATGGACGCAATTTCTTGAAGGTAGGTCAAATTGAAGATTGAACCAAGCAGAGACCTCCACTCCGCAGAATATATTTGGCATTAATGGTTTGCGTGCTTCATGCGAATTGTCATGAACTATAGACATTGAATGCAACATCTTTTCCAGCTCGTACATGGAGGACTCTGGCTGCCACAGTCTTGACAGCATTTTCTCGGCCGAGGACTCTTTCGCGAAATTCTATCATTCCAACATCAATACCGACTTACTGGTGGCAGATGGCAAAAAAGATCATTGAGGACTCCCGGACTCTCTTGGAGCATGCATCCGGGAACCATGCGTTGCAAAAGTGCTTCATGCCTGTGCTGCGGCGGAATATTTTGACAGAGTTATCAGTAACATGGAGGTCCTAGACAGCGATAATGGTTCCGGTATCGCACTGTTGTTGTGCTCTCGTCCCAGGCGCTGTTTGATATTGTCTGGATTATAATGATGTTCACCGTGATGTATACAGTACAGCTTGTACTAATTGCACCAATTTTGTGCTAGGATCTAAATCGGCAACTTGCGGTTCCTCGGCTGTAATTCCCAGGGTGTAGTGTGCAACGTCCTTCCAGCTGCGTTCTGTATCGACTCGATTTCTGCGCGTACTGCGGGCTCATACGCGACGACCAAGTTACGACTTAGGCTATGGCAGACGACTTTGTCCGCCTGGTATCCCAAGCCAACCCTGCTACCCGCCAATACCAACCTGCAAATAATGGCTACCCTCCTTCCACCTCCGCAGCCTTCCAGCACCACTCTCCACAGGTCATGGACCCTTTCTTCGACGACGACGACGACATGCCAGACTCGGCATTTGGCAGGCCACTGCCGATGCAATCCAAAGAGAGCGGCCTCCCGCTAACTCAGTCTGGTCTTCCCCCAGCTGGTACTGGTCCATCTACTACGAGTCTACCCCAAGGGTGGAACTTTGACGACGACGACGTTCCGATTCCCAGACAACCACCTCCGCTGAAGACGACTGCACAGGGCAGGCCGCGGAGGAGTCTATTCAAGCGCAAGTGGAGATGGCCTTGGCAGAAGGAGCAGGTGCTTACGGGCGAGAGGGTCATTGCAATTAACAACGAAGCAGCAAATATGGATTTTGTGTCCAACTATGTCTCAACCAGCAAGTATAACGTTGTTACATTCACGCCCAAATTCCTGCTAGGTACGTGTCGGTCATACTGCCGGCGTACTGACAAACCAACCATTCCTTACTGTCAGAACAATTCTCCAAGTACGCCAACCTGTTCTTTCTTTTTACTGCCTGTATCCAGCAAATCCCCGGAGTATCCCCTACAAACCAGTGGACAACCATTGCACCTCTGGCCGTGGTGCTCCTCGCGTCCGCTTTCAAGGAAATGCAAGAGGATTTGGTGAGTGCAAAGGTGCGAAACTCCAACGCTCATGGTATGACTCTTTCTTAGAAACGTCATCAATCCGACTCTGAGCTGAACTCTCGGATGGCCAAGGTGCTAACACCGGACGGGACCTTCCAGGAAAAGCGATGGCAGGACGTATCTTGTGGCGATGTCGTTCGGCTGGAGAGCGATGACTTCATCCCTGCGGACCTGATCCTGGTCAGCTCAAGTGAACCCGAGGGTCTATGCTACATCGAGACGTCGAACTTGGATGGGTGCGTGGCAATTCACACGAGCCGTGCCCGTTCAAACCAATTATTCACCCAGTGAAACCAACCTGAAGATCAAACAAGCGTCGCCACAGACCGCGGCACTTACATCGCCCCACGGCGTTCTCGGTCTCCACGGCAGCCTCCGCTCCGAGCAACCCAACAACTCGCTGTACACTTACGAGGGGACATTCGACCTCACGACCGCGGGCGGCTTCCCGAAGCAGGTGCCGCTGGGCCCGGACCAGCTGCTACTCCGCGGCGCGCAGATCAGGAATACTCCTTGGGTGTACGGCTTCGTTGTCTTCACCGGGCACGAGACGAAGCTGATGCGCAATGCAACGTGAGTAATCGGGCCAATCGTCTCGCAACAGCCCGTGTTGATTTCGGAATCTCAGCGCGGCGCCAATCAAGCGGACCGCGGTCGAGCGGCAGGTCAATGTACAGATCGTGTTCTTGTTCATTTTGCTTTTGGCGCTGTCAATTGGGTCTACGATTGGGAGCAGCATTCGGACGGTGCGCTGGGAGTATATGATAAACAGGTGGTAGCTGACCCGGAGCTCAGTGGTTCTTCTCTAGCCAGCAATGGTACCTCGTGGAAGGCACTTCCATCAGTGACCGAGGTGAGCCTTGTGCGCGCGTCTACGTCTACCATGCCTGACTAATATCGCATCCAGCCAAGGGATTCATCGAAGGCAAGCTCCACATATTCCCGTACCGTCTCGCACTGACAGGCATGCAGACATCCTGACCTTCATCATCCTGTACAACAACCTCATCCCAATCTCTCTGATCGTCACCATGGAGGTGGTCAAATTCCAGCAAGCGCAGCTAATCAACTCGGATCTCGACATGTACTACGCCAAGACGGACACGCCCGCGCTGTGCCGCACGTCGTCGCTCGTCGAGGAGCTCGGGCAGATCGAGTACGTGTTCAGCGACAAAACCGGAACGCTCACGTGCAACGAGATGGAGTTCCGCTGCTGCAGCATTGCGGGAGCGGCGTACGCGGAGGCGGTGGACGACAGTCGGCGCGGTGAGGACGGGAAGGACGGGTGGCGCACGTTCGAGCAGCTCAGACAGGTCGCAAACGCGGGTGCGAACGTGAACCCGTTCTTGGATGCGAGCCAGGCGAGCGCGGGAGACCGCGAGGCGGTGACGGTGAACGAGTTCTTGACGCTGCTGGCAGTGTGCCACACGGTTATTCCGGAGATCAGGGACGGGAAGACGATATTCCAGGCGAGCAGCCCGGACGAGGCCGCATTGGTCGCTGGCGCGGAGTTGCTCGGGTTCCAGTTCCATGTGCGTGTGCTTGTCCGACTTTAAGTCCAACGGGCGCTTAACGTCTCCATTCGCGATGACCAGACGAGGAAGCCAAAATCGGTGTTTGTCAATATCCGCGGGCAGTCGCAGGAGTATGAGATACTCAATGTCTGTGAGTTCAACTCGACCAGGAAGCGGATGTCGACGCTCGTGCGTGGACCCGATAAGAAGATCAAGCTCTACTGTAAGGGTGCCGACACGGTTATTCTGGAGCGGCTGGGGAAGAACCAACCGTACACAGAGAAGACACTCGTACACCTCGAGGTATGCAATGCTCCATGTGTGCAGTCTTCGAAGCTCATCGTTTACTTCAGGACTACGCCACGGAAGGATTACGAACATTGTGTATCGCCTACCGTGACGTCACCGAAGCCGAGTATCGGGAATGGTCTTCGGTTTATGATCAGGCTGCGCAGACGATCAATGGTCGCGGAGAAGCCTTGGATGCGGCTGCTGAAATGATCGAGAAGGACATGTTCCTACTTGGTGCGACTGCCATCGAGGATAAGCTGCAGGAGGGTGTTCCGGATACGATCCACACGCTGCAACAGGGCGGTATCAAGGTCGGTTCCCGGTTTACGTGGGCTGTGTTGCTCTACTGAGGCATGTGCAGGTTTGGGTTCTGACTGGCGATCGTCAAGAAACAGCGATCAACATTGGGATGTCCTGCCGTCTCATTTCGGAATCAATGAACATCGTGAGTCATTGTTAATTTCCATGAGACTTGGATACTCAATGAAATCCGATAGGTCATCGTCAATGAAGAGACTGCTGCAGCGACCCAGGAATTCTTGGAGAAGCGTCTTACTGCTATCAAGAGCCAACGCAATTCAGGTGAACTGGAGGATCTGGCATTGGTTATCGGTATGACTACCCTATATGTAGCAGTCCACAATTACCAATGCCTTTTGTAGACGGCAAGAGTCTTACATTCGCATTGGAGAAGGAACTCTCGAAGACGTTCCTGGAGCTCGCAATCATGTGCAAGGCCGTTATATGCTGTACGCCAACTGCAGTGGTTGCATTCCGTAGCTAATGGTCATCCAGGTCGTGTCTCCCCGTTGCAGAAGGCATTGGTCGTGAAGCTCGTCAAGAAGAACCAGAAGTCCATTCTACTCGCTATTGGCGACGGCGCCAACGATGTCAGTATGATTCAGGCTGCCCACGTCGGTGTCGGCATTTCTGGTGTTGAGGTACGTCTGTCCATTGAGTCGGATCTGCTTAATCTGAGCACCCTACGTAGGGCCTGCAAGCCGCTCGTTCCGCCGATGTGGCCATCTCGCAGTTCCGATATCTGAAGAAATTGCTGCTAGTACACGGTGCATGGAGCTACCGGCGATTGTCGAAGCTCATCCTCTGTGCGTCAAAGTCCTAATCCTGTGTAGTCGATTCTGATCTAGATCTGACTCGTAGATTCATTCTATAAGAATATCGTTCTGTACATGACACAGTTCTGGGTAGGGTTTTGGGTTGTAAATTCTCGATATCAACTAACGGCGACCCTAGTTTTCCTTCTTCAATAACTTCTCTGGTCAAATCGCATACGAATCTTGGACCCTTTCACTTTACAATGTCGTCTTCACGGTCTTGCCACCCTTAGTCATTGGTGTCTTTGATCAATTCGTCTCTGCGCGGATATTGGACCGTTACCCCCAGCTGTACATGCTCGGGCAGAAGAACACGTTCTTTACCAAGACAGCGTTCTGGTTGTGGGTCGCGAATGCTCTGTACCACAGCGTCGTAGGTTCCACGCGTCACTCCTTCATCAGAAGTCGAGCTCATAGTTCGGCAGATTCTGTTTGGTTTCTCGGTGATCCTCTTCTGGGGAGATCTGAAGCAAGCAACGGGATACGACTCAGGTCATTGGTTCTGGGGCACAACATTGTATCTAGCTGTGCTGTTAACAGTCCTAGGCAAGGCTGCTTTGATCTCAGAGTACGTCCGGGTTGTTCTGGTGAAACCACGCTGACTATCTCCGCCTCTAGCATTTGGACCAAGTACACCGTCGCCGCTATTCCCGGATCGTTCATTTTTACAATGTTGTTCCTCCCGCTTTACGCTGTTGTGGCACCAGCCATCGGCTTCTCGACTGAATATTATGGGATTGTACCACGACTATGGACAGATGCCGTCTTTTACTTCACCCTCATCCTCGTGCCGATATTTTGCCTCTCCCGAGACTATGTTTGGAAATAGTGAGTGTTCTTTGCAACTGCCAGGCTCCGATGCTAACATGTATGATAGCTACCGCCGAACGTACCACCCCTTGTCGTATCACATCATCCAGGAACTGCAAAAGTACAATATCCCTGATTACCGACCACGACAGGAGCAGTGCGTGCTATCTCGCGCGTCTCGCCTGGCGTTTCTCACCTTGATTTAGATTCCAGAAAGCGATCAAGAAGGTGCGTGCGACGCAGCGTATGCGGCGTAATCGCGGGTTCGCGTTCAGTCAGACGGAGGATGCAGGGAGACAAGATCAGGCGCGTTTAATTCGAGCATACGACACGTCGAAGTCGAACGCGAAGCCGTCGGGGTATTAGAGTATGACTATGTTGTATTAGTAGTATATGCTGCGGGACGCTTGCCGATACTTTATTAATAGTTGTTGATACAAGTCAAGACGATGGCGGCGGAGACTTGATGCCGTTGACCATGATCTTATCGGGATTGTTACAGTAGGCCTTGAGGGCGCCGAGGACTTCGGGGATGACGTCGCAGTGGACGTTCTTGCCCCAGAGAACGTCCAAATGCTCGTAATCGTGGAGGCGCTTCTCGACGGTGTGGTCGGGAAGCTGGCTGAGCATGGCGTCGATGTCGACGAGGCTGTCATTGTCGCCCCACAGAAGCACAATAGGGGTGACAATGTTTTTTGTAGGGAAGCGAGCGGGGCGATAGCTGCTGTTGCTGGTGCGGACGGGACTGATGAGCTCGTCGTCGTACATCTGGAAGGTGGCGTTGCGCATGATCTGGAACCAGTGCACGACGGCCTTTACGGAGGTGAAGGAGTAGAGGTGCGCGTAGGCGGCGATCTTCTGGGTGGGCATGATGTTCGCGCCGCGCCAGGCGAAGAGGAAGGATAGGGAGGTGTCGATGAGCTTGGAGAAGATTGGGGGGTAGAGGATGGACTGCCACATGGTGGCGGAGGAGAGGATGGATCTCCGACCGAAGAAGAGGAACATGAGGGTGGGGCTGGGGGGGCGTAAGCGGGGGTAGTGGAGTGAATCAGAGTACTCACGAGGCCTTCACGAGACCATCGACGACCGGCGCAGACAGCCGTTCCGGGTTCATGGCGGGCGCGAGAGCGATGAATACGTTCACCTTCTCGTTCAGTCGCGGATGGATGCTGAGGGCGGCGAATGCCTGGGCGGTGCCCTGGCTGAAGCCAACGTAGCTCACGCTCGGCTCCTTGGTGGTATCAAGAATGTAGTCGATGGAGTCGGGGATGTCGTGCCAGGCAAACTCATCGATGCTGTAGTCCCAGAACTTTCGCGAGTTAGAGTTGAAGTAGATGTTCTTCTTCGAGTACTTGTTCCCGCGGTTGTTTCCGAGCCAGACGTCGAAGCCGTGCTCGACCAGCACGAACGGGAGGCAGCGCTCCTCGTCGGTGAGGCAGACCCAGATCTCAGAGTTCATGAGGAGGCCATGGTGGAGGTAGACGACGGGCTTGCCGGTGCTACAGCCAGGCCTGTCACGCTTCTGGCCCTTCTTGTTGGGGAGGCGGTGGAGGTTGAGGAGGTAGCCGTCCTTGGTGAGGACGATGTGCTCCTCGGGGACGTACCCGAAGATGCTGCAGAGCTCGTCAAAGTCGCGCGCACGGCGGATGCGCTCGCTGAGGACAGCGGCAGGGGACTTGGCCTTTGGGGGTCCGACGAAATAGTCGTAGACCGAGCGGGAGTGGTCGGTGAACCAGCCGACGACGGCTTTCGGCAGCAACAAGACGATGATGCGCAGCACAAACTCGAACGCGATGAACAGAAACCCAAAGACCAGCGCGGCGTATTCGCGAGGGGACAAACGGCCTATGAACGGTACTCGAGCCATGGTCGTTGGCACGCTGCACGCCATGCTCCGTTGTCCATTATCAGCTGCCTCAGAGGTTGTGCATAATGTACATTGACAAAACAAGGGCTTTCACGGCCATATAGTGTAGTGGTCTTATCACATCGGATTTTGAATCCAAATTTCCGATAACCCAGGTTCGAGTCCTGGTATGGCCTTCTTCTGACTGCATACATTGCTTTTTGTTCTCTGCCCTTTGCGACGAATTAACATGGACCTCTACTGACTCTCTGATATGGTATTCTCAATGTCAACGGTTTCTGCGTCGGATAACCCTCCGTCAACAGCGCGGGTTCACAACTCAGTATCGAGTGTATCGCCGTCCTGTCCGCTCCACTGTTAACTGACACCCGAAGCTTTCTCCATCTCAGAGATGTGGTTAGTGCGTTTTTCGCCAGCGATGATACCTTCTGTCCGCGTCTGCACCCGGCCGACGTATCTGGGCCAATATTCGTACGAGACACAACGGTGAAACATTTATCCGTGCCACAGGCGCTATGCGCGAGCGCCCACGAGGCGTTCCGCCGCTCGGGCGAGGATCATGTCAATGCACTCCGATTCATTCGTAAGCAAGTGTAATGCCGCCGTGAATATCTGCAGGGCTTATATGCTTATGTTCCTAGTACTAGTAATTTGCCAGGTCGAGATCACGTCGACTCCAATGTTTAACACTTGAGTGGCTCTATCTTCCGATCCTTGTCAAGCCTAGCGCTCAAGACGTTAAGGATACTTGCGTGAAACCGGAACCCGTTTGACCAGTTTTCAACTCCAGGCTCGAACTTCTGTTAGTCCTCGCTCCCATTCTTCGCTGTCTCCAACGCCAGATCTGCTCTGCTCCAACCGCTGGTCGGCAAATCTATCGCTTCCGATGAGACCATCATTGGACCTTGAGGGCCTCAAGGTCCATCCTCAGCGGACGGGGTCTTACGCAACTAGTCATCAGTCCCTGAGAGCCTGCCACCAGGATCAAGATAGGTCGCTATCAGGCTGGTTCTAGCTCGCTATGTCGCTCCGGCATTCTACAAGTATGCATATAGTTCTGTTGCCACCGATTCTGCGGCAGCGCATCTGACCGGGATCTCGACGGTATTGACAACACAACTTTTTCCGTTCTCTTGTCCCAATCCGGTTTTATACCTTCAACGCCTGGAATTGCGCCTTGGTGCCCGACCACTTTGTCAAAGCTGTCTGGCCTTTCTTCCAAATAATTCCAGGATGGAATCTCTTGATGTTACTCTGACAGAACATCTACGTTCTTGTACGACCAACCTTCGTGCGCCCCGAGTCGAACCGGGTCTCTGCCTATGTATTGCAGTACTCTTCGTCCGCCAGTGGTCGCAGTCTGCCCCCCTTGTCGACCGTCATACGACTCGTGGATGTTGCGTGATAGTAGCGAAAATTGATTAAAATCAAAGGAATGGGGACATATGAGGTCTTACTAGTAGTTCTTGCAGAATATCCCTGTACACCAGTCTGTACCATCATTCATCCCAACTTCGCAATGCTTGCTACTTAAATGAAAACTCGACGTTTTTTGCTCTCCTTGCCCGAACACGGGATTGTTATCGTGAATCAATCTTCTCTTCAACGCAAAAATGCTGCAGTGCTTGCTTGCCTATTCCTCCTTCTTTTGCTCCTCCACCTCCCCTTCCCTTTCCTCTCCCTCCCAGCCCCGTCCATGGACGCGGACGACGTCGGCGTCAACACCGAGGCGCAGATCGACATCTCGACATCCCTCGCGGACGATCTCGTCGCGTCATGAATCAAGCCCGCGCTCAAGAACAGCTTCGATGGGAGCAGCGCTGGGAGAGTGCCAGAGAAGGAGATTGAGGAATATGTCTGCCGTCCGCCGTCCGCCAAGGTGATGCTGCATTTCTCCAGCTCATGTCCACGCGGACCAGGTGGGCTGGGTCTTCCAATCGACTACTGATCTGGTTCCAACACATTCAGCGCATGATTTATAGATCGATAATGACAACAAGAACGTAGATAACAGAGCAAAGCAGACACCGATTCAAACAACCAAATTCAAATTGTGTCCGAGTCCAAGGGATTCCCCACCTTGCACTTGTGACCTGAGATGGCCGGGCTGAGCTTTGCCAGCTGTCCTCTCCTTCGACAGCACAGCATCATCTTTTGTGATGACTCGGACGAGGAGCACCATGAACTGGGATTTTCCAATTTGCTGAAGCATGCCAGGACTAATTTCTAAAGCTGCATGGCAGCAGTATCTGCAAGGAGGTGCAGTGCTGAGTCGCCAGAGGTGCGGGTATGGGGAACTGTCAGGGAGTGTGGGACAAAAGCAGCGATGCTCAGCTTGTTGGCCACAACTAAGACAATTACAACTCACAATAGTAGCACTGAGGTGATATATCGTCACAAATTGTCTCAGACCCATCAGAGGGTGTGGGAATAGACCTATTTGAGCTCGAAATATGGATGGGAAGCGTCACATTGGTCAAAGGTTTATTGCTGTATTTGTTGGACCAACTGGTCACTGGTCTGAGAGTAAATTTATTGGCTTCAGGATGGGTCTCAGGATGTCCTGATGCCTTAAGGAATAGCTGTGGATCTGAGGAATGACAGAGGCATGGTGCAGATAGCGTGTTTATAGCATCATTTGCAATAGCTGAAGTTCTAAGCATGAATAGTGGGCTCAACACTGATGAAAACACCATAACATACCATGGCAATTATCATCCAATATCTCTGACTGACTCACATCATGATGGTCAGGGTAATGTTGCCTCAACAATTGCACCTGTCTCTCATGACACCACCCCTCAATGTTCCGTCTCCACTTCCCTACAGTATTAGGCAATGTCCAGACCACTTTTCCCTCCTTGTTCACAAAGAGAATATGTCTTGGGAAATGTGGGTGATAGACACATACAGGACCTGAGTTATCAACACTGCTCCATTCCTTCCACTGGCTCATTCCAACCTTCCCCCATAGCTTAGTCCCTCTAACATCCACATATGCATCCCCCAGATGTCCCAGTATGCCACCTGGGGGTCCACTGCCAGTGAAACATGTTGCATAAATTCTGCAGTTGACAACAGTATATGAGTAGCCTTTCAGTTCATCTTCATTGACTTTGAATGAAAAGCCCTGGCCGGGAATATGTTGTCCAGAGGGCAGAACATCTCTTTTATCTTCCAGACAAGGCTGAGGTTTCATAGATGAGGAAGAGGCCATGAAATCAGTGCAATATAGGCAGAGGGGGGGTGAGCAGAGGAAAACAATCAAACAACCCAGGCCCCGTACACCAGCCAACCATTTTCCATATTTGTATAAATGTTTCCCAAAGAGGGCCATTTATGTGTGGTCCCAGACACCTTCCCGATGGATGTGACAATGCGACCGTGAGCTGTCTCAAAAAATCAAACTGTCCTCATCTGCAATAGATGCCATTTTGAAAAGATCCTCTAAATCCTCGAGATAGCATATGATCATCATAGGCTGGTTTGTGTTGAAGCTATTACTGTATGCCTTTGATCTGGTCACAGAGGCCCCTGGACCTTAGAACCTGGCATCTGTGATGACACTTTGCACCATATATAGTAATTTGACAAAATAAGGGGTGACAAATTGATCAAAATTGTACCGTACCATAACTATCCCAAGCAAGTTACACCTAACTGCATGCAGCACTGATAGTGTAAGTGAAAGGTTCATACATACATCACTGGCATGGTGTAGAAACTTTACAATGTGATGCTCAGCCGTGTACAAAATGACTTGAATTTGATCTATGTACCTTTACAATGTGATGCTAAGGTACTATGATCAGGATAGCTCATGTGTTACAAACGGTTCTCGGACTCACCTCAGCCATGTACGAAATGACTGAGGGGCAGGGAGGAACACTCGGATCCGTCTACTATATACTAGTCGCCACTCGCTTCTATGAAGTGCGCTCCGCCTGTCAATTTGCATCGCACACCCGCAGATCGCACGTTAACACATGGCGCTGCATCAAATTCACGACCTCACAACTGTGTCCATGGCAGCAGAGGAGTCACGGCTACAATCTATGGACCTGGAGAAGAGACAAAGATGGTGCATCCAACTTGAATCATTGAACTGTATCTTCAGCTTCGCTCATACCACCATCTGAATGGCAGATAGTAGCCATCCACGTGCCAGGAGAGCAAGAAAGCATCATTATAAACAAAGGAACTGAGCATCCTCGTCTATAGTGCACCAATAGCTTCACATGCCATGGCCAACTCGACGACGCCAAACAGCTCATTTTGCCCAATTGCCCAGTCTAGCGCAAAGGCTATCTCCGCCACTTCCCGCCTCAACAGCGACTCACTGCTTCTTTGCCTCCCTCTCCTTCTTCTTAAGTGCTCTCTTCCTTATGCTCCTATGCAGCCCATGCGTATACCCCACGAACCCGCCCGTCCACCCCACCACATTCATCCCCCAATCCACCAGCGCATGGCTCCAAAACGGCGTGCTCGTGCCCGGGCGCCCCGTCCCCGCCGCGCCGCACGCGCACCCAATCTTGGCGAGCACCGCGCGCACGAACGCACCCGGCGTCGGTATGAGCGCCGTCGCGCGGCGGATCTTGGACATGTTCGACACGACAAAGTACGTGTTGACGTGCTCGACGGTGATGCCGTGCGGGGTGAGCTCCGCGCCGAGCGCGCTGGAAAAGGTGGAGAGGAAGGCTTTGGAGGCGGAGTAGGTCGCGAGCATGGGGGAGGGGATGGCGCCCGCGAAGGAGCCGATGTTGAGGATGAGGCCGCGTTTGCTGAGATGGGTCAGGGTTAGGGTGGGTCAGAGTAAAGTCAGTTGTGGAAAGAGAGCAGTGGGGGAGAGTTGGGAAAATGATGAAAGGGATAAAAAGTAAGGACGGATATACGAGGGGGGAGAGGCGTAGAGACGCACCGCTGGATCATACCGGGCGCCACAATCGCCGTGATACGCAGGACAGCCTTGGTATTGATCGCGAGTATGTCCTCCATCTCTTCTTTTGTAGTTTCGGCAAAGTCGGTGGGCATTTCATGTGACTTGCCGGCGTTGTTGACTGCGGGGAGGGGGGGTATACCAGCGAGACAGGGTTTTGATAGGAGATAGAGATTAGTACAGCAGTGAATATGGTATATACGCAGAAGACGCACCCAGGACGCCAATGTCCAGACCCTCACACGCCGCCGCGAACGCGTTGTATGCCGCGTCGTCGTCCTTGGACAAGTCAATGGTGACGATTTTGGTCTGAGCTCCAGACGCTACAGAGCCTGCCTCGCACAGCGTTCATGGACCGGTACCACGAAAGACCGAAGAACTCACTGATCTCCGCCACGGTCTCGTTCAGCGCGTTCGCGCTCCTCGCAGCGACCACCACATTGAACCCCGCCTTGGCGAGCTGGATCGCAAACTCCCGCCCGATGCCAGAGGAGGCGCCCGTAACGACTTGACCGCGCGCTCAGCCCACGCGCGCACACACTCGGACACACAGAGACACGTACCTGCCCATGCGCCATTCTTCGCGCCGAACTTTTTGAGCTGTACGCACGTCAGCACAGGGAGAGGTGGGCGAACAGAGAGGGCGCACGCACGCTGATGCCTGGGAGCACGAACGTCTGGGCGAAGACGACGGCGGTCTTGATTGCGAAACGGGCGAAGGTGAAGGCGCCGAGAGTGAGGAGGAAGGTGGAGAACCAAGGGTGGTCGACGACTGTAGACAGTGGTCAGAGGGGGACGGCGGTTAGAGTAGGAAGCGCACCCCAAGTAAAGAGGGGAAGCGATCTGTCGAGGACGACGAGCGGCATGGTGGTCGTGCGCCAGCGACAGCGAAAGCTTCAGCCTATGAGCCCTTAAGATGCGTTAATGAAGAGAGGCACCGCCACAATGATTGCCACAACGATTGCCACAACGATTCTTTATGTTATTCGGACACGTGACACTAACTACTAAATAGTATTCTTACGCTTTACCAACCGAACCCACCACCATACCGACATCATGTACATGTCCTCGCCTATGTAACTGTAGGACTGCCATAACTGATGATTATTTTCCCAGTCTATCTCTTAACCGCAACTCGGACGGGTGTCACATTCTCTTCGACGGGGTGCCACATGGAGTGAGAGACAACAATGATGGGCGCTCCTAGTCATCTTCCATAAAGTGGATCCACCTACTTACTAGCAAGGCTGTCTCATCTTAGTCCAAAGAGCGGAACTCTTCATGATTCAATATCCGGCGTGCTTGAGGCGGCGCGCGAGTCGCGAGTAGCCTGTTCGGCTTGAATGGCTTCAATGAACGCTTCACCGACGTGCATCGTAGACTGCCCGTATTGTTCCAAATACGCCCGCTTGAACGCCAGATAGAGCGGGTCGCCCTGCCGCGGGCGGGGGAAATACGGATCGTTGGCGAAAAACGCGCGGACCAAATCCCCAACATCCGCCCAGCGCCGCACCTGCGCGGGTGCTATCGACACGGGCACGAGCAAAATCCATGGCGACGCACCTGGTCGTAGTCAATCACGAAGAACGCGGCCCCAGACCCGCCGTCGCCGCCCATGACGAACTCGACGCCCCGCGCATCCACCCCCGCCGCCCAATGCAGCCTGCCCACCATCTCCCCCATACCAGCCGCGACCTCCTCCTGTGACGGGAGCCACGCAAAGGACGCTCGCAGGCGCTCGTAGCGCTGCGCATCAACAGGGAAGTTTGCGGCGCTGGCGAACCGCGCCGCGTAGCGCTTGCCGAAGTAGAGGCGGCACAAGGCGGGGCCGACTGGGGTGGGCGGCGGGAGGTAGGCGGCCTTGAGGGATGCGCGCACGTCGGGTGGTAGGGGGAACACGCGGTCCATGGCGTACGTGGCCGACTTGAAAGCTGAGATAACCGCGGGCCGCACAGCTGGACGGAGGGGGCGCCGACGAGTTGGGCCGGGAGGAGCCTCGTGGAACCTGCTGGTGGAAGGATCGCTGAATGCCAGCGCCCTCGGGATTACAAAAAAAGAATCCATGTCGCAACAGGAGTAGATTTTCTCCAGGGTGGCGAATTCGTCGTGGAGAACAGCGGCGTCGGAAGGGCGCTGGACCTCCTTGTAGGCGACAGCGCTCCCATCGCCAATGAGGTAGATGTTGCCGAAGCTGCCAGACCCGATTCGCACTGGGTCAGCAGGCTGGAGGTGGATGTTGTCGGCCATGCACGGTGTCGGTACGGTACCTGGGATGAGTGTAACACGTGGCAAGCACGTGAATGTGACAATCGCGTTTGTCACGGTACATGTCCGCGTCTCAAAGATCTTCAACGTCCTGCGTGAACACGAAGAGGAAGAGGAGTCTGTAGCTTCCTCCGTGACGCGTACAGTAGATCTTCCTACCTTGAATACTTGTGCGACCGAATTGCTCGCGACAAACCTAGCGTGTTCAATTTGCGCATGCAGGGAGATACGCGATGTGTTCTGCAGCTGACAAAGAACGACTCCGCGGAGGCGAGTACTCAATGTTCGTCTTCCGCATCACAGCTGGCCAATTTCCAACCCTGATGCATACGACCCTCGTCACCTCACCCGCTTCCCGGACCCCGCAACCCTCTTCAGATCCACGCCGCCGCGGAAGACTCTCATTCGCACTCCGCTCTCCGATGCTCGGCGTGCGGGAGGAGATTAAGGTGGGGGTGGGAACCACGAAGGGATGGGGAGTGTGAGGATGGTAGCAGCGAGTAGGAGCGGGGGGATGAGGATGGCGAGGAGTGCTGTCCCGCGGGTGATGCGAGTGACCCATCTCGCAGAGCCCCCGGCGTACCTGAGATAATGTTTGATCCGGTAGGCGGACATAAATGACCATTTTTAGTGCCCTATGTCTGATATTTAGGCAGACATATTGGCCAAAATTTCGGCTCACATCCGGTAAAAACAGGCGGACACAGTGGCTTCGCCGGTCCTGGCGTCCGATCCGCCGGCGGACATATATGGGTCCTCAATGTGGGGATGGGCAAGTCTGGGTTACGGCGCATATGCTTATGTAAGCTGACTGTGGCATTAAAGTAACCAACGCCACAACCACCTTGCTTTGAGTGAAACTACACTGAAAACAACATAGGTTGAATGTATTATAAGTAATACAGGTCTGATATTACACTAGTTTTCAAATTGGGGCCACTTTTCATAGATGCAGTAGGGAGTATATTCTCCTTATCATGCCAAACCTCCCAGGTATGTTGGGTGGGCTGTCTTTGTAACCCTGAGAATTGACTCTCAGTTCTAGGTTTCCTATTTCCTTGACTGCACATTCTAATACATGCTGTGCATCAAAGGAGTCCTCGGAAATATGTATTGATATTGTGAGGAATTGAATGAAGTGACATTAATAACAGGTATACCTGGTGCAAAAAATCAGGAATAGCTTGAGATAATGGGTTCATGATGGAATCTACTCACATATTATACACTATATAGCGCTTACGATGTATGCAGCATCACGGTAAAACCGGAGGTAGTCTAGGATTACTGACATTTCAACGTGCCTGTCACATCATGGTCACATCATGCCTCGCGTCCAAATGAGTGGACCGGGCACTCCACACTGTGGACAATATTATGGCTCTCTGAAGCCATTTCACGTTGATAGGCCCCGTTGGCTTCTGACCCCAGAAAACGCGACTTAGGGCGATTCCGCGTGCTTCGTGGGAACGGCGACTTAGCGACTCAATAGCGCACTGTCGGTACTCTGCGCACTAGCGACCCTACGCACCAGCGACAAGGCTCTCAGCTCCTCGGCGGACTTAGGACGGCTCCTCGGTAGCTCGGACATCGGACATCATTCAGTCGAGTCATCGGCATTTCGGCAGGCATCAGCCGGCGTTCTTACTGCGGTCCGAACCGAGGCGGTGTCTCAGGGCGCCTTTCCATATGGCGTACAGCCCGCCGTCGCCTCGGATCAGCGCGAGTTCTATTGGCGCGACTTTCCTTATGCGTGCAGTGCGCATCGACACATGGCGCGACCACGGCTATCACAACACCGCCGCACCACAGAGCGGCCCCGCCCTTTATCCCTCTTTCGGCAGCACCGTGCTAGCATCGGCAGCATAGCCCGCCCCCGGATTATCGAAGAGGCGCGCCCTAACGCAAAGTCAAGACACACCCGACTGGCTCCCGTCCACGGAGCGGCGCGCGTGCTAGAGTTCGTCGCGCAGGGTATTGGTCGCAGAACGCATGTGGATTAGGAGCAAGGCAGTACAAGTCGTATGGATGTGAGGCTGAGCAGAGGCACAACTCGCCGTCGTAGGTAGATAGGATCAGACACAGAGTAGTCTTTCTTATGTATTTAAGCCATTACTTTACTATCTGCACAACAAGTTATTCTTCACCACACACTTCAGATTTCAGTCTTGCGCCAGAGCTTTCTTTCTAAGTCCATCTTGCGACTCGCGTTTAGGTACTCTTGCGTACCTCCGACTTCACCCAGAGATAGCGACAGAGTACACCAGCATAGCGTCGCTGTTCGTAAGTCACCCCATATACGTCCCCTTCTCAAAGACAGCCTTGTGCGCTGTAGCGTAGTGCTAACCAGAGTCGACATATGTCCGAGTTAGAGATAGCGACTACCAGCAGCGCTCCACTATAGAGCGTCGAAGACCACATAGCGCCGAGCAAGAGGACCATCGTACAGCGCCTATACAGCGCCGTGCATATAGCGCTACATAGCGCATAGCGTCGCCTTCACCCTACAGACTGCCGCCGAGTAGCGACTTGGCGCCAACCTTCCTTTAGCCCCACCTATACGTCTCACCTCCACCCATCCCCTCCGAACTATATTACCCTTCACTACCCCGGGCCTCGCAGCCATCTGACACCAAGGGCTTTGGTGTTTGTTTTGTGGTTGTGTCTACACTTTAGGTCTCTTTTCCGCGGGTTTCGTTGTGTGTCTGTGCATATCAACGTGTTGCACAAAACATGAAACAAGCTCCATTTCACATTATCTAGTGCACCTTCTTGACAGAATTTTAAGAATACTAGTAAAATCTTGAATTGACTGCATTATATTAAGATCTAGGCTACCTGTACAAAATCGGTCAAGTACATGCACTGCTAGATAACTGAAAGAGTGAATCTGCACCAAAATTGTGCCTGACGAGGTAGTATCTACACAGATAATCTGACTGCCGTTTTTTGGGCAGGTGAAAGAGCGGTGACAGGCTAAGACACACAACAACCACCAAAAACACCTAGAAAATGCGGAGGGAACTCCGTCTAATAGTGTCGGCAGTCGAAGGGTAGAAAGGTAAAGCTCGGGGGAGGTGAGGGATGAAAAACAACACAAATGAAGGCACCATATATCTCCTGTGAGTCGACCCAGATGCTCTATGCAACTCCTAACTCTCTAAAACTCTGAAACTACACTTCTCGGCGCCGACTCAGCGCTTCTCGGAGGGTATTCGGTACTGGGCAAGACCAGCTGTCCGTCGGAAGGACTCGGAAGGGTGAAAGACAATAGTGCGGAAGGTTCCTCCATGCCAGAGGACTCTAGGACGCAATAGAACGCAATGCGGACACAGTAAAATGCAGTAAGAACGCAATGGAGATGATAAGACGCAACAGAAATGCGGGACCTCACGCCGAGGTCGACTAGAATGCAATTTTGAACGCAGCGAGACTTTGAGATGTGAAAGGTGAACTAAATTTGATGGTGACCCGTACGGTGGTCCAGAATGATCTGATCAGGGTCCGAGAATACAGGGTGCCTAAAGTACTAAGTAACCCAAACGTCCGAAATCTACTAAGTCCGAAGCTCCTTCGTCTATCAAATTGTGCCATATGCAACAAATGAGAATATATGTCCGAAAACATACCACCACAGCACGCCATATGCCTAACCGAGTACCGCTATCGTTCCGAAATACGCTCGGCACCTTAGAAACAACCGGTCCAAAGGAAAACCTTCCAAAATTGCTCCATCTGAAGTGTCGGCGCCCATGAATGACTTGTATGAGCTGACTCGCATCTTGAACATCGTAAGGATAGTCAACAAAGGTCCGCGATGGCATCGGAGCGGCAAGGAGGGTCCGCAGCACCTGAACTCGGTGCATCCAATCAGCTCGGAGGTGCCGCATGGTCGAACGGAGGATAGGATCATCGCAAGTGCATAAGGGAGACTAGATACAGTCAACTCGGCATGGATAAGCTCAGGATAGAGGTGCCGAGAGCACCGAGTGTCGTGAAATCACTGACGTCGGGGGGTTCCAAAGGTCCTGAATGCTGACTAGCCTTGCAACGTCCACATGGTGATGTTCTGGAGCACGTAGGAGGTCTGCTGATAACATCGGTGCTGCACTTGAGGTGCGTAAGGGTCCCTTGGTCATCTGAGCATACAGTAAAGGCTCCGAGGATCTCCGAGGATGCAGTGGTGAAGTACTGAAACTCGGCGCTATGTCTAAGTGCGTTGGTTGTAGCAGGCGTATGGCTCAGAGCTCAGATATGAAGTACGTCAGAGCATGAAGATGTGTCGGATGTGAATGGAAGTGGTGGAGTGCTCCGAGAAGTCATTAGAAACACCAAAAATGTGTTTTCGGAGGCTAGCGGCGCCTGAGGCCTATCAGCAGTTTGGCTGGGAGCCAAACATGTACAAATAATACTGTTTCTAGTCGAGGATTGCCCATCCCCACTCAATGGCATGTCCTGCAGACATTGCAGTAGACAAACCACAGCCCGTTGCACCTGTCCTGGTCACGATGCATTGATGTCTGATTGCGGGGCCTCAATGACATGTCTCGCAGACATAGCAGTGGACATACTAGAGATATAGACAGTGGTGATGACGAGACTGAAGATGAGGATGGCAATGACTAATATTTATTTATTTTTGAATGGTTTTTTGACATATACCTGTGGACATATGTGGGGATGGGCAAGTCTGCATCTGGAAGTGTATGCTTACATAAGCGGATTGTGGCGCAAAAGTTACCAGCGCCACAGGTCGAGCTCGTATTTACAGTCAGAGTAGTATAACCAGCCACACACTAGAATATCCCTGGTCTATCTCTGGTAGCTTGCGGTAATGATGAATGATCTCTTTGAGCTCTGCCAACACAAGACCTTTACTCTTCAAATCCTTCTTCTTCTTCATCACAAGATGCTTTGATACTGGCTCAGCCAGCCATTTGTCCAGTTGAAGATTGAGCTGCTCTTCAACCCGTCCCTTGAGTTTAAGCAGCTCCTCCAGGCAAAGGATGAACTGCACTTGTTGCTAGGTAAGCTCTCCTTGTTGTATCGAGCTTCTCGAGCTTGTCGGAGGGTCTCCTTTTTTGAAATAGAGCTTTTCCTATCCTTCGAATTCTTTTCTGTCTTTGCAGACCCCATAATGTCTTGTTTAGCATTCAAGTGACTCATCAAGCAGGCAGGATTACACCATGTATGTATAAATTGAAAGAATTGACATTAATAGTGGGAATGCCTTAGTCAATAAATTCAAAAGAATGTTCAGAATGTCAAGGAATACTTCTGCTCACATACTGTAGGACAATGAGACAGACAGCTAGCAGACAGAACGTGGAAGAAATCTCGCAAGCCCACGGTCAATGCACACAGACGTGACGACAAGCTATGACACACAACAACCACCCAAAACACCTAGAAAATGCAGAGGGAACTCTGTCTAATAGTGTCGGCAGTAGAAGGGTAGAAAGGTAAAGCTTGGGGGAGGTGAGGGATGAAAAACAACACAATGGAAGGCACCGTATATCTCCTGTGAGTCGACCCAGATGCTCTATGCAACTCCTAACTCTCTAAAACTCTGAAACTACACTTCTCGGTGCTGACTTGGTGCTTCTCGGAGGGTATTCGGTACTGGGAAAGACCAGCTGTCCATCGGAAGGACTCAGAAGGGTGAAAGACAATAGCTCGGAAGGTTCCTCCATGCCAGAGGACTCTAGGATGCAATAGAACGCAACACAGACACAGTAAAACACAGTAAGAATGCAATGGAGATGATAAGACGCAACACAAATGCAAGACCTCACACCGAGGCCAACTAGAATGCAATTTTGAATGCAGCGAGACTTTGAGATGTGAAAGGTGAAGTAAATTTGATGGTGACCTGTATGGTGGTCCAGAATGATCTGATGGGGGTCCGAGAATACAGGGCATCTAAAGTACTAAGTAACCCAAACGTCCAAAATCTACTAAGTCTGAAGCTCCTTTGTCTATCAAATCGTGCCATATGCAACAAATGAGAATATACATCCAAAAACATACCGCCACCGCATGCCATACACCTAACTGAGTACCGCTATCATTCCAAATACACTTGGTACCTTAGAAACAACCAGTCCAATGGAAAACCTTCCAAAAATGCTCCATCCGAAGTGTCGGCACCCATGAATGACTTGTATGAGCTGACTTGCATCTTGAACATCGTAGGGATAGTCGACAAAGGTCCGTGATGGCATCGGAGCAGCAAGGAGGGTCTGCAGCACCTGAACTCGGTGCGTCCAATCGGCTCGGAGGTGCCGCATGGTCAAATGGAGGATAGGATCATTGCAAGTGCATAAGGGAGACTAGATACAGTCAACTTGGCATGGATAAGCTCAGGATAGAGGTGCCAAGAGCACCGAGTGTCGTGAAATCACTGACATTAGGGGGTTCCAAAGGTCCTGAATGCTGACTAGCCTTGCAACGTCCACATGGTGATGTTCTGGAGCATGTAGGAGGTCCGCCAATAATGTCGGTGCTGCTCTTGAGGTGTGTAAGGGTCACTTGGTCATCTCAGCATACAGTAAAGGCTCCGAGGATCTCCGAGGATGTGGTGGTACAGTACTGAAACTTGGTGCTATGTCTAAGTGCATCGGTTGTAGCAGGCGTATGGCTCGGAGCTCAGACATGAAGTACGTCGGAGCATGGAGATGTGTCGGAGGTGAATGGAAGTGGTGGAGTGCTCTGAGAAGTCATTAGACACACCGAAAATGCATTTTCGGAGGCTAGTGGTGCCTAAGGCCTATCAGTGCTTGTCACATCACAGTCACACCGCATCGCACATCAAAATGAGTCTGTCCAAGACCCATCAGTGCGACAAATATGCAGCCTCACACAGTGCATTTCACGCGTTTTGTGAAACACACAAATTGTCCAGTTTCCATAGCTCTAGAGAAGTGACAGAGCAGATTTTTAATATACCAAACAGATCTGCCATTGTAAGATATATATGCAGAATGAAGATGGATAGGCAATTTTTAGTCTGATACTTCTCTGCTGATTTAGACAATGAATGGATTAAGCACAAAATCACTATCAAATATGGCCATGATAGTTCTCAAAACCTGCCACACTTTTGTTGACCACAGCCAAAGCAGCTCTGAGCCAGAGCCAAATAGATGCAAATAATACACTTCTGGATGCAGACTTGCCCATCCCCAACATATGCACTGTTTCGGTGGTCCAATTGCTGGGCGGATACAACCCACCGGCGGTGAGCATAGATCACTTAGCGGATACAAAAGACCCAATTTGGCCTATCCGGATCCTACTGGACCAAAAAGTGTGAGGACATAAAGGCCCGAAATCGGGGATTTTGGATCGGACATCAGTATAGGTACGCCGGGGGCCTATTCCCACTCGCGCGCACTTGTACACGGGGTGGCTTGTTTCCTAGTTCACGCTCTTCGCTGTCTATTGGCCGCTCCACGCAGAAAAGGGGGCAGCAATCGATCAGCATATGAAATCACGGTGACTCGATAAAAGTTGGTGTGCGGTCAATTACAGACGATGAGACGAAACACGTCCACGCAGCCTACGTATGATCCTCCAAGATGCGCGTCATCCCGCCGACTAGACTGCGCAAAATGTCCTGCCCTTGCTCGCTATCCCGTGGGAAGAGCCGTCCATCCGATGCCGAGTCCAGGAACACGACGCCGTAGCACGCGAGTATGTCCGGGAGGAGCCGCTTGTGCATCGCCACTGCCAGACAATAAACAGGACAAGCGAGCGAGAAAGAAGAAAGACGCACCCTGGGCGTTGTAATACAGGCCCCACGGGTCGTCCGCCGAGCCCGCGTACCACGCGTCGTGCCAGAATACCAGCTTGTGCTTCATCCCTTTTGCAGAGCGGAGGGAGCGCAGGGACGCGAGCACCGAGGGGAGGTAGCGCGCGAGCGTCGCGGTGCTAGCTGCTCTGACGATCTTCTCGCGCGCCGTGCCTCCGGAAGTACCACCAAATAGTCCGAGTCGGTCATCCAAGAAGGTCCAGTTTCCAGCGGCGGTGCCGTCGTAGGTCGAGGCGGGCGCGGGCTCCGGGGCGCGGTGCAGCACGAGGACGTCGGCCCTGCGCGCCTTGTCGGCCCACGCCGTCTCGCGGACGCGCACGCCCGTCGCGCTGTCTACGACTGGCTCGTTGTGCGCTTTAGGGCTTAGTGACGAGGAGAGGGCGAAGCGGATGAGGGAGGAGTTGGTGTCGGCGAGCTCGCGGGGGGTTGGGGGGAGGACGTAGCGCTGTCTCTGGGTGTGGTTTTTGGGTGGGTGGCAGACGTGGTGGAATGTGCAGGAGGAGGGGGCGGGGCAGGTGGATTGGGGTGATAGAGCAGAGAGGAGCAGGGTGTGGAGGCGGTAGGTTGTTTCTGGGCCGATGAAGAGGACGGACTTTGCGCGGAGAGCGTCGCAGATGGAGGAGGCGGGAGGAGTGACTGACTTTTGAGAGAGAGAGAGAGCTTTGGCGAGGGAGAGTTCGTCGTTGAGAGAGCGATCACAGACGGGAGACTCGGAGTGGAAGCTAGTGAGAGCTTGTCTGGCTACAGAGTCGATGATAGCCAGCAGTTTGTCAGTTTCGGCGTCGTGTTTGTCGTGTTTGATGAGAAACAGCGTCGAGCAGACGAACATGACGGACAGCATTCGGAGGACGATCCTTGTAACCATCGCAGAGTCGTCTACGAGACCACTACTAGTGAGTAGTACAATCCAAGATAGGTAGGTTCCCGCCCACCATGGCCCGCACATACACCGTCGAATACACCAGCCTCCGCTCGTCCCTCGTCAACCTTCCGCTGTCGCTCTACGGGCCCCTCCTCCAGCGCAACCAGCGTCCCCAATCCGTCGCCGTCCACCTCAAACACCGCAACGTCCAACTCCATGTCGGCTGGTCGGGTCTTGCGTCCGCGTCCTCCCTCGCCCACTTTAACACCGTCCTCGAGACAGTCGAAATAGACCCGCAGTACGCACAGGCAGTCGGGCTGGCAAAGGGCGCAACCGTACGCAATGTTGGTGGCGAGCAGAGTCCGGGCTGATATTCCACTAGGTTGAGATTGGTTTGCTGTACGACCTGCCTGCCGCAGACACCGTCGTTGCAGAACCGGTTACAGCAGATGACTGGGAGATCATCGTGCGTCTCGTTCCAACCCATGCTATGCCCTTGTAACTCGCCCCAGGAACTCCACGCCGCCCACCTCGAATCCACTCTGCTCTCCCAAGTCCGCGTTGCAGTGCCCGGACAAGAGATCAACGTCTGGGTGCATGGCCGCACACGCGTCCGCCTCGCCGTCGGTGCGCATCCTCCGCCCTTCATTCACTCACACCGTATACCTAACTTTACTAGTATCACTCATCCCCCCCTCACCCAACCCGGCCCTCCTAACCTTTTCCACCCAGCTCTCCATCGCCCCAAAGCCCCGAAAATCCGCGAACGGCCCCCCACCCAAATCCAAGCCCCATCCCGTCTCAAAACCCAAGACTCCCCGCCCAGCACCCGCCCCCGCCCTCCGCGTCCTCCCACCCCGCCTCTTCCCCGCCCTCCCCGCCCCGTGCGAGCCCAAAACAGTCGTCTACACCTCGCCCTGGACGTTTGCGCGCATCACCGCCCAGCCGTGGCCCCTACCCGACGGCCCCACGAAATTCTTCACAGCCACCTTCCGCGTCGGCCCCGCGCCCGCCGACCCCACATCCCAGCCACAGGCCAAGGTGATCACGCCGAGCGAGGAGCGGACGGAGGTCGTCCTCACCTGGTGGACCGGCATACCCGACATGCACGCCGTGTTCGCCGGCGCGGGCGAGTGGGACCTCGTCAAGTACCTCCGCCCCCTTCTCCAGCATTACGTACTCACGATACATCGCGCAGGTTCGCGGTCATCGCGCCGTACACCCCCGCCGCGCACCCGGCGCCTCCTCGCCCCACCCATACCCACTTGCTGTACGTGCCGCCCCCTCCCGCCCCCCTCCCGCTGATCCGTATAACCTTTGTGTAGCCCGCGCCGCGCACCCGACCCCGCGCCGCACCTCGTCGGCATATCCCCCCTCCTCGCGCGCCTCGCCGACTGGTGCGTCAACACGTACCTCGCGCACCTGGACAGCGGGGTCGTCCGCGGAGGTGAGGTTACGAATCGCAGTAGAGCCGGGATGGATAAGCTGAATGGTGGATGCGTGCAGTGTCGACGCTCCTCCTCACCGGGCGCGCGGGCTCTGGCAAGACGGAGATCGTCAAGGCGGTCGCAAAGGCGATGCAGGAGGATCCGCGGACGTATGCGTGTGCGTGCTCCCTCTCTATATATACAAATGATTCTGACCTACTCATATAACTCTGACCTATACCTACTCCCCCCCACCCCTCCCCGCTTGACAGACACGCACTACGTCGACCTCGCGCGCGCCGCCGCCCTCCCCATCGCCACCCTCAAAGCGCTCTTCGCGTTCTGGTACGCCAAGGCTGCGTGGCACCGCCCCTCGATCCTTGTTCTCGACAACCTCGATAAAATTCTCCCGGCTGAGATCGAGGTGCGTCTGTTTGTCCCCCCGTGCTCCCTTCTCTCCCTCTCCCTCTCCCTCTCCCTCAACCCAAATGCTAACCCCCCACCAGCACGCCGACCCTACCCGCACGCGCCACCTCACCTCCCTCTTCCTCCACCTCTTCGCGCGCTCCGCCCGCAGCGCCGCGCCCAACACCCACGGCGTGCTCTGCCTCGCGACCGCCGCGTCCCCTCACACGCTCAACGCGCTCCTCGGCCGGGCGCACGCGTTCGCGGAGGTCGTCGAGATCGGGGGCGTGCGGCGGGACGCGCGGCGCGAGGTGCGTTGTCCGTCTCGTTTTTCTTTGTTGATGGGGGGTGCTGATGGTGCGGGTGATGGGTAGATTTTGGAAGCGTGCGTCGCGCGGCGGGGGGTGGGCGCGCACGTGAATTATGCGGTGCTCGCGGCGCAGACGGAGGGGTACTCGCCGGTGGACATCGAGGACCTCGTCGCGCGCGCGGTGCACCAGGCGCTGATCCGGGAAGGTACGTCACTCTGTGCTCAAGTTGAAGCAGGCTTGATGGCGGCGATGCAGGGGATGACGGGGAGAGGCAGGTGGCGCTCCTGCTCACGGATTTCGAGGCGGCGCAGGTGGGGTTTACGCCGCTCGGCCTGCGGGACGTGAAGCTGCAAAAGTCGGACGTCGTGTGGGCGGACATTGGAGGTGCGTGTTGCCGCTCTGATTTTACAGCCACGTTGATCGATGGGTTGAAGGCCTGCGGGAGACGAAGCAGGTGCTGAGGGAGACGATCGAGTGGCCGACAAAGTACGCGCCCATATTCGCGCAGGCGCCGTTGCGGCTGCGGTCGGGGTGCGTTTCTCCTCTCACCATCATCATCATCTTCGCTTACATCGCGCTCGCAGGCTCCTCCTGTACGGCTACCCGGGCTGCGGCAAGACCCTCCTCGCCTCGGCCGTCGCGCGCGAGTGCGGGCTCAACTTTCTCAGCGTCAAGGGCCCGGAGCTGCTCAACAAGTACATCGGCGCGTCGGAGAAGGCGGTGCGCGACCTGTTTGAGCGCGCGGGCGCGGCGAAGCCGTGTGTCCTGTTTTTTGACGAGTTTGACGCGATCGCGCCGAAGAGGTGCGTGGGCTGCGTGGATATAGGGTGTGGTGATGAAGACTGATTTGGGGGTTTAGAGGACACGATAGCACAGGTGTGACGGATCGGGTCGTGAACCAGATGTTGACGCAGCTGGACGGCGTGGAGGGGCTGACGGGCGTGTACGTCCTCGCTGCGACGAGGTGAGCGAGTCCACAGAGGCTGCGCGAGTTCTCGAGGTTGACGGAATTGGCAGCCGCCCGGATCTCATCGACCCTGCGCTGCTCCGCCCGGGGCGGCTCGACAAGGCTCTCCTGTGCGACATGCCGGATTTTGAGGACCGTCAAAGTGTACGTATGACGTCCGTGCTGTGTTTGAACGACGTTCACCGCGATTTCGACAGATACTCGAAGCTGTTAGCCATAAAGTGGCTGTTGCCCCCACCGTCGACTGGGCCGAGATCGCTCGCGAGACGGAGGGGTTCTCGGGCGCGGACTTGCAAGCGCTGGTGTACAACGCGCACCTCGATGTCGTGCATGCGAGCATTCCTAGTGCGGTTCCGTCGCAGGACGGTACTGATGACACCGAGATTGAACTCGAGTATACTACGTTTGGCGGCCCTGCGCGCGCGAATGTCGTGTCAAGGGCAGATGAAGCGGCTATGATGCGGAGGGTAAGCTGTTCTGACGATACGTCACTTTCGGTATCTGACCATCTTGGACAGTTGCGTCAGATCGTCGCGGGGTCGTCAGCACAGCCTACAGTCAAGGAAAGACAGGCCCGAGAACGAACAGTAAGTCCTAGGTGACGGTCGTACTCGCAGGTCTCTTGAACTATGTATTTCTTCAGCATCAAGAAATACAAATGGACGACTTGCGGCGTGCCCTGACAACCACGCGACCCTCGGTCTCTCTCGAAGAGCGTGCCCGCCTCCAACGAATGTTCGTGGTACGATTCCCTGCGGCCATCGTGCGGTTGCTGACTGCCCTGTATAGATATCAAGCATTCACGTCTGATCGCAGCGGTGACCTTCCTGTGCCGCCCGAGGATGTGCGCGTCGGGAAGCGCGTTTCTCTGATGTAGACGTTGCTGCACATGAATGATTGACGGTGTGGCGTTGCAAGGTACTCTGCATCTAATCTTGTAATTTGCTTGATGGATCATATACAGTATGAATATCCAAATCGAGAACTTGATGTCAATATATACAGCTCACAATTTAGTCTCTCATCATACACTCAAGTTAGAGAAAAATCCGCAAGCCGACTCTCGTTCATAGTTGATTCTGTACCTAAAGAGAATCACTTGCGGCACTTATGTATAAGGGAGCATCAGGGAGGTGAGTAAGAATTGCATGTAAGGATAAACGGGATATGATGGAGCCATAATTGGGGTTATGTTCATGGTTGTGGCATATGCTATGGGTCGTTATGTACTAGACACAGCCTGCTCATAAACGATTTGCAAACGTTAATGGCCTTGTGAAGGCCATTGCACTTCATCCATTTACATCTGGTACTATGCTATGGTATAATAATGCGTCATAAAAATCCAAATCAAAGAAAGACAAAATATGAAGTACAAATGGACCCGATATCAACCCAGCTTCATCAACGCCTTCATCGCATTAGCGACAGCAAAGCTCGACTTCGCCATGATCTGACGCGACTCCTTGGTAACCTCCGGAAGTGCCTGCACTTCGCTGAGCTTGTTCGCATGGTCACTAAGTTCTCGAATAATGTCCGAACCCTGCTGCGCCGAGCCAGGAGGGAGGTTGTCCTTGGAAACGGCGACAATACTTGAGACGATAGTGATGATTTGAGTGAGATTCTCATTCAACGTTGGAGACGGGGTTGGACTTCGAACGCCAGACAGTACGCTTTGAATGGCGTACACGATCGATTCTGTCTGAGCTTCCAAGTAAGGCTGTGAATGAGAAGTTAGCGATAGACCCCAGCCTTACGCGGAACCAGCTCACCTTTAGTTCGGCCCAAGCATCTTCCGAGCCATCGGGAGCTGCAGATTCATCACTGCCTGCTGTACCCGTGCCAACCGAGTTCGGTTGATCAAAGATAGGCGGCGGAGAGCTAGTATTCGATCCAGAAATCTCAGAGCTGGAAGGCGGTCTCCGCCTGTCCTCAACCGACACGCGCCCCATCATAGAGCGGGACCCAGTAGCCGAGTCGAGGTAGCGCCCAGACGTCGGCGAAGAGTATTCACGCTTCGAGCTCGAACTGCTGCCCGCCCGCGAATGCATCCGCGCCTCGTCTACCGACCGCAGAGTGGGGGAGAAGCCGTTGGTCGCCGAGCCGTACGAGTTCGACAGCGTGAACTGCTCCATCTCGACCTTGCTGGCCTTGCGAATGTAGATTGTCTTCCCAATCTCAGTGACGACCGCTGAGACGTGACTCGCTGCAGCGTCGAGTAGACTAACAGGTGCCATCCCGTTGCTGGTCGCGTGCGACTTCGCTACGGCCACGAGATTGCTGAGTGTAGCCTCGGCTCGATCTCGCATCGCTTTGAGCGCCTCTGCATCGACTTCCATCCGGTCTTGAGACGGGCGCCGTTCAAACATCCGGACGTCTTCGACAATAGTCGACACTGCGTTCACGACTGCTTTCATGGGCATGAGGACGCGCGTTGGTGCGTTCGAACGGCCTTCCTTGAGGAGATTATCTATCGAAGTCACAAATGCTGTCACGTGAATGTCGAGTAAACCACCATCTGACGAAGTAGGTAGTTGCTCGTCTGACTTGGGCGTCGGCAGGAAGAGTTGAGACGTGGCTGCAGGAGTCGTGTATGGGTACAGGGTATGAAATCTTGAATGAGAAAAGAGACCACGCACCTTTTACGCTTCTCAACTCCGTCTTCGCCTGCTCATATTTTCGCTTATATTCTTTGACCTGCATGTCCAAGTCTCGGATAACGGCCAAGTCTGAGTCCTTTGCATTCATGAGCTCGTCGTTCCGTCTCGAAAGATCCGTCAACTCCGCCATCAGGCCCTCCATATCCGACCGTAGTTGGTCAATCATCTCAGGATCAGCCTATCGCCAATGTTAGCAGACATCCCCCTGGAACACATAAGCTCGCGTACCCCTCCGCCTCCATTCACTCGTTCCTCTTCTAGCCTCTCACACCGCTCACGGAGTATCTGGAGCTCTTCGTCATCTTCTCGAGCACGACGAGCCTCCATCTCCTTGTCTCTGCTCCGGTCTTCACGAAGTTCACGCAGCTCCTTCTGCAGAGCGATAATAGTCGCGGCTTGCTCTTCTGTCCGCTATTATCGTGATCGAACTGTAGTGAGCCAGACACAGACGAGATGGGTTACAGAAACGCACCCTCCGCAGCTCGACGAGCTCCTCCTCCATCATTCTCACCCGATCCCCACCCTCCCCGCTCTCGAGCTCGCGTATTCGACTTTGCATCGTCGCAATCTTAAACTCGTACTCCCTCCGGATGTCATCCTCCTTCGTTCCCCGCGCCCCAACCGACCGGTCCGACGCAACCGACGTCCGCCCAAACGACATTCGGTCATAATAATCATCCCCGCCTCTTCCACCACCCTCATCGTCATCCGTATCCCGCAACCTCGCCGCGAGCCCATTCAAGCCGCCTCCCCTGGGACTCATAAACTCCCCGGCGCTCTCCGGCTCGACGTCCGTCCCACGCTCCTGACTGCGGTCCCTGTCGCGGTCGTCCATCGCCGTGCTCGAGCTCTCCCGCGTCTCGCGGCCGTACGGCACCTCGATCTCCTCCTCCGCGATCGTGCTCTTGTTCGGTATGATCATCCCGCTCGTAGCCATCGCGCTCGTCGGGTTCGTTGCGTCGCTCGCCGTGCTCATGCTCCCGCTCGGCCGCCGTCCATAGGACTCGTGCTCGCCCGTCGTGTCCTGCGAGGGGCGCCGGAGGCTGCGTGCATCTTGCGAGAGCTTGCGCCTTGAGCTGATGCTGGCCGGGTAGGCGTCGCTCTGTCGCGCGGTGTTGGTGTAGCTGTCCTCGCTCGGTCGTCTGCCTGAGGAGCTCCCGCCGTACCCACTATCCATCCCTCTGTCTTCCGACATGCGGCCAGACCGTCCATTGGTCACAGGGGTACCGCCTTTCGAGCGTGGGGAGGTGGGAAAGTCTGGAGAAGGGTAGTCATCGTAGGTCGAACCAGGAGATGGCTGGGGAGCGTCGGAGGGCTGGAGAAGGGTCAGCACATCGGAGACAGAAGGAATGATGCTGGCACCTCTTCTTTAAATTCGGGATACCGTCGTGACAATTCGTAGTAGACATCGCTTGAGAGATCTTGAAACCGAGAAGTCGGGAGTGTTGCGAGCTTCTGCCGTGCCTGGTTTCGCTTGGGATGAAAGTCATCTCGCACAGGGAGAAAGGGAACTAGACCACGTTGGAGAAGAGCATATCAACTGGTATGAGGACGTCACACACCTTCATTCTGCCCCGAATTATTCTTCCGCCGCATCAACTCATCGAACACATCCGTCGACAGCTCTTGGAACTGCTGCCTCGTCAACCTCGTGAGCTTCTGCCTCGCACTCGACCGCGAATTGGCAGGCTCTACGACACATGACTGAATTTAGCCCGATGTTGCAAATCAAACATGAAATGCATAAGCACCTGCAGCGAGATAATCGGCGAGATAGCGACTGAGTTCCTCGAAGTGAATCCTTGCAGTGGCTCTGGGATCCATAACAGGCACGGCAGGGACGTTTTTGTCGCGGATTGGGCGGTAAGAATCTGTGCGATAGTTGGATATGCCCGAGAAGGACGTGCCAGTCGGTGAGGTTGGACGGGACAGAGATCGTTTCATGTTTGGGAGAGGGAGAGGGTATCGTAAAGGGGTGAAATGAAGGTGAGAGCTCGAGATGGCCTCTGAACTTGAAACGACAACGCCGCGACCGCGTTGTGTCCACGGCGGAGGCCACGTGCAGGCCACGTGCGTGTCGCAACCGGAGATGGCAGTGGTGGCGGGTCTTCGCACCAGTGACATCCGCACCAGATAATTGCTTGCATGTTTCCGAACAACAGAGATGCTCAACTCAAAATCAGACGTTACCAATATAGCATCACACGAATCAGATGAAGCTTGCACCGGGAATCATACACCTCCTGCACGCATTGTCGTTGCTCATGATGAGAGATATCGAGCTCTTCTAATATTGTCAAACGTATCGCAAGGGAGGCGAAATAGAGAACACACCAAGTTGAACGAGACGGAAGAAGACAGAAAAGATCTGGCAAGCACTATAGTTGAGCTATATGCAATAGAGGTAGCTGTATGTATTCAAGCCGACTTTCATGAGACGGCCACTAATTGATAGCACTTTAGCTTCAAAGAACATCGCTTTCTCTTCTGCGACTGCCGGCCAGCCTTTCACATCGACCGGTATGACTGGGTCCTTTTCCTGCTGTTCCCCTTCAGCCACGAGTGGCAGTCTCGCTTGAGCCTCTGAAGCTTCACTCTGCATTGTTTCATCAATCTAGAGATTTCGTGAGTTCTGCAGCAGCAGTGCTGAATAAACTCTGCATCAGCCGGATTACCAGTTCGTTGACGATCACCGAGCAGGCTTGCATTGTGAATCATTGTTACCTAACACTGGATGCCAATCACAGACCCATTCCGGCATGGCTTAGGTCATGCTCCGCAGTGGTATGACTGCCGCGAAGGAGATGAACATAGTTATCGAGGAAGTCTGCGAACTCATCCCGGATAATGCACAAAACAGCCAGACAATCGAAAACCGACGTTCCGCTGGCGCTGTCCTGACCGCCGTGCCTCGTAACCTCCATCATCAAAATGTAGTCGCGGTGACACCCAAGAGGCACAATGCGCAGCGCTGTGGCGAGACCAACTGATTGCTTGTCATTGTGAAGGCGCTGGACACATCACGGGATATCGGATTTGATCTAGACTATGTCTTGACTAATGAGTGACGGGTCCTTCACTCCATCAGTGACACCGCCATCATTGTTATATCCCAATCGAGTACTCAGCAATTTGTATACAAGCACGCTTTCAAAATCCGCTCGCCGACGGCGTCCACCGCCTCCAGATGAAATATTTCGCCTTATGGAACATTGGTGATTTACCCGCGGCTCAGATCGATCGTGGCATGCACAGACCCAGCACATCAGTCCATTGCCTGTTGGAAACACTGCTCCAATCGCCAGGCGGAGGCAGCACGACCTTAACTGTAGGCAAAACACGACGCCCGGGCCGTGGTGAATCGGACTAGCGCACCGTGAGAATCAGAATACAAGTCATGAAGCAGTTCTTCCAACCTCAAGACTTCCATGAGTCGAGAGATCGACAAATCCGCAGAGATGAGCTTCTGTTTCCTAGCCTTTGGAGTCACAGAGCGGATGGTACGGAATCATGGAAGTTGGGCGAGGAAGCATTCCAAGTTGTGAAGCTCTGAGCTTACCTTGAACCCTTAAGTAGGAGATGCGGACCAGTTTGTAGAGAGAAGGCAATCCCTCCTGTCGCACATTGTGATAGCGGTCATACAGTGTGTCTGAAACTCGAGAGTGCGTGTCTGACCTCCGTTGAGTCGGTGTTGTTTTGTGTAACTCACGTGGTGCTAGTCACCAGACCAGATCCAGCACCATCGACACTGACGAGAGCAAGCCACTGCCTTAGACAAGAGACTCGTATGCTCCAGAGAACTTGAACTTGAACTTGGACGCGTTTGTCACATCGCGTGGCACAATCACATGACCGTTACGCGCCAAGTTCAGACGCGCTGCCGACACGTTTCCCACGCACACCCTTTGTCGCCCGACCGCCACCCAGCAACACGCTCATTACCGCCGTCGCACGCAAGACAGTATGAGCGCGTTCTCGTCGCCCGGGAATGCTCAGTCTTCCTCTCGCAATCCTCCCATTACCCCCCTCCGCATCGCAAAGCGCGCCAGTCCCCAGCCTGGCCGGAGCAAGCTCGAGAGCATCCAGCTCGCAAGACGCACGTCCAGCAGCTACAAGCACGTTAGGAACAACAATCTCGTGTCAAAATCTCCCTTCAAGAGCCAGATCCCAACGCCTTCGCCCGCGAGGCCGTCGCCTGGAGCCGATGTGCCGAGTCTCCCGACGCAGAGGAGAGTTAGCGGAGAGAAGAGGCCGCGCCCGCTCTCGATGACTGAGCCGTTGGAAAATGAGGCACCCTTTAAGAGGAGGCAGTCGAGGGGGCTCCAGGGGCTGATTGAACGCGAGCCAGTCTCGAATAGTCCGTTCAAGCAGCGCGCGGAGAGTCAAACAGAACGCAGTGTTACTCCCCCGGCCGTGCCAGAGAAGCTCACTGTCGACACTACCACCACCCAACCAGCTCTGTCCCCGCGCTCTGCCCTTGTTTCGAGAAGACTTCATGGACCACGCAGCAACGACGGCCAGAATCCGCTCGGGAGCCGACGCCAGCGCAGGAAGACAGTGACGTTCAACGAGTGCTGCGACGTCGTCGAGTTCGACCAGGAATCTATCGAACTTCGTGACGATGATCCTTTCTACTCAGACGGCGAGGACGGTGAAGAAGACGAGGACGGTGAAGGACCGGACGTCGACGTGGACGATTTGGATCTCACTGCCCCATTCACCCCGAATCCAGCTGAGGTGCACACTCCCGTCTCGACCTCGCCACTGCCGCCCGATATGGAGACGGAGGACGGCGTGCCGTACGGGCGGACGCACCATCACGACAGACACCTTGTACGTACCGAAGACATCGAAGACCCGCCCTCTCTGGACAGCCCCAGCTCTTCATTACCTCAACTTGACGCTATCACGCCTGAGAAGTACAGAGGGCATCTCGCTCTGACGTCGAGTCCAGTTCACGCAGTTACACGGGCTTTTGCTACAGAGGAAGAGGAGAAAGAGCACGTACAAACCCAGGAGCCTCAACAGGGTGAGTTCCACCATCTTTTCTCCGTCGCCATTACAAATAATCCTTGTTGTTGTTGACATGTATCGTTCTCATTCACGTAGATATCTTACCCAATGCCGCATCAAGCGCCAACACCAACACCGGTCCCACTGCACCATCTCCCCCTGTAGCCATCAAGGATGAGCCTAGCCTCATCGAGCTCTCCTTCATCTCCTCCTCCTCGCTAGACCCTGCCAATCTCTCCATCGGGCAGACCGAGGTCTCGCTCTCCGGGTTAGAGGAAGAATTTGGCCTCTCCCCGGGAAGAGAACCCCAATCCTCTTTGGAATTAGCCCCCGTCGCCCCGCTCAGGCTGTCGCTGTCGCCTTCCCACTCTCCCAGAGGCGCTCTCCCCATCCTCCCTCGATCGGCCAGTCCTCTGAATCCGGGGGGAGGGCTCGGTTCGAGAGCGAGTCCCGCCCCGCCCTCCCCACTCGGTCGACGCGGGTCCCCGGCGTTAGCCTCTCCCCTTGGGCGTATGGGTTCGCCCCTTGCTGGGGGACATTTGAGCGGGAGCGCGAATGGACGGTCGTCTCCCTACGCGCGTGTCGGCTCGCCGTTTAATAGGGGAGAGGCGGGTTCGCCGTTTGGGAGGGTCAGTGGTGAGGGTGAGTTGGGCGACAGCTTGAGTGGAAGGCGGAGTCCGAGGATTAGCAGGGACGACGTCCAGAGGCGGCTCCAGACAAAGAGGAGTATAGAGAGTCCGCTTAGAGAGGTGCCGCATATCCCAATTGGGGAGAAGGTGGATATGAAGAAGGAGATGCCTGAAGAGGAGGTTTGGATCAAGGAAACATCGAGTGGGTTTATTGACCCTGCTGACCTAGGGAAAATCGCTTCCGCGGAGATGACCGTGGACAACAGCCTGGAAGATGCGACTCTCGACAAGGCAATTAAGGCGACGGTTCAGCAGGCAGTGGCGGTAGGGGAGAAGAAGCCTCTGATGTTGAACCACCTCTCTCGTCAGGATAACCCAACGTACGACGGTGTCATGTCGATCGACCCTACCCCGGCGCCTACCGACCCGCCGAGGCCACTGCTGCCTAGGAGGGCGCATACACTCGCAGATGGAGAGACTGATTTCCGATCCTCGCTAGGGGAAGGGGACTTGAATATCAGTCCCAGCCTGCCCCTCATGACCGACACAGAGGGGGAGCCAGATTTTAAGGGCAGTCTGACAACGTCTCTAGCGGGGATGAGGCTGAGCGAGATGAGCGCGCTTGATAGGCTGATGGAGGACGTGGGCGGAGCGGAGGGGAGGGGGATGAGAGTGGAGGCGCTTGGGGAGGGCGTCGTGGCAGGGCGCTATGGGCTGAGTGAGGATGGCAGTGTAGAGACGACGCAGGAGGATGTGCCAGCTTTACCTCAAGCTCAGGAGCAGAGACCGGTTGTGGGGAGGGGGGAGACGGATCCTGCGGCGTTGTCAACCTCACAGTTTGGGTTTACGGGTAATATTGGTGGTGTGACGAGTCGCAACGTGAGCGGGTCGTCGATCCCGCCAGCTGTCCCTCCCAAAGATGCTATCCGAACGAGAGAGGAAATGATTATTGAGAAGCGGAGGGAAGCTAGGAGGAAGGAGATAGGTCTGAGCGTAGATGTGGGCTGTTTGTCACCCTCCACGGCGCTGCTGGGCAACGGTTTGCCTGAGGGGGTGGTAGCAAGGCCGAGCAGGAGGCGGAGTATGAGCACGGGTGATGCGGAGGATATGAAGAGGCTGGAGTTGACGATGCCCATGTCAATGGAGGATGGGGATGAGTTGGCAGAGAGTATTGATAGGGAGTTGAGGAGGAGGGGTGGGGATACGAGGGCGGTAAGTGTTTTCTTCTTTTCTTGGGTTTACTGATCGTGAGTGGGTTCGGTAGAAGTACCGTGTGAGGGAGCATGAGGGAACAATTTACGCTTCTGCGGACGCGGATCGGGATCGAATTAGGCATATGACGAGCACAGGGGATTTAGATGGTGGGGGTGCGTGGAGAGCGGTGAGGAGGCCGTCGGATATGGTGCGTCTGATGCTTTTCAGGTGGCTTGTGGCGTGCTTATGCTGGTACGGTTGGATAGAACGAATATGCCAAGCAGATTAGGGCGTATCGGGCCCAGGATAAGTCGGGCAAGATGTTTGGGAAGCTCTTTGTGAAAGGTAAGAAGGTCGTGTTCTAATTGTAATTTCCTCACCAACATCTCATTTCGCGTAGTTCTCGGTGTGAGGAATCTCAAAGTGCCGATCCCTCGAGAGCCGACAGTCATGACTTGCACGTTGAATAACGGTATTCATTTCGTTACGACCCCGGAGGTCATATTGTCACCCAGCTCTGTCATTGGCCAGGAATTCGAATTGTACGCAAGGCGCTCAATGAGTACACGTATTGCCATGACTGACTAAATGGCCGTCTAGGCTCGAACATGCGGGCCTCGAGTTCACGCTGACTTTGAGGATCCGGCGCGACCATCACATTGTGTCGATGTTCCAGGCTATCACTCCGCCGACCCCTCGCCCTACTCCGCCACCTCCACCACCGCCTGCCTCTAAAGGCGGTCTTCGGAGTTTCTTCTCGTCCCCCAAGAAGTCGTCACATGTTGCACAGCGCCTAGTCCCTGCGCCTCCTCGCGAGCCTCGAATTCCCGAGAATTTGGCAAGGTATCTCACACCAGACTGCGTCCTGGGTCGCGCGATGGTCTCGTTCAAGGAGCAGGATATCGCGAGTCGCTGCGACACGAAGCTTTTCGAGACCGCCTTTCCGCTTCTCGGTCAGCGCTTGGAGACCGACATGCAGACCACTCACATCCAAATCGGCGAAATTTTGCTGCAGATGTTTCGCTTCCCCGCTCTTCCTGGAGTTCCGCCGAGTAAATTGCCACAGAGCTTACAGGAATGTCATGAGGGCTTGCGTAACATACAATGGCATAAGCAGACGTACTTCGAGGGAACGTTGACGCAATCGGGTGGCGATTGCACGGTGAACTTGCTGGCATGCGAGATTGATGTATTACTAACATGACTTCATCTAGACGTGGCGTCGCCGACCGTTCCGTATTATCGGAGCAAACTTGATTGCATTCAACGACGTTACAAAGCGCCCCACGGCTACCATCGATCTCAAAAAGGCAGTAGCTGTTCAAGACGATGAAGAACGGGCATGTTCAGCCGCTACAGGTGATGATTCGCTTCTTGGTATGGAGCGCTCGTTCCGTCTTCTTTTCCCCAAGGACCAGCAGATCATCTTCTTCGCTGATACGGACCAGGAAAAGACAAGATGGTATGTCTTATGTCGCTCGCCTTCTAGAGAACCTTTAAATGACATGGTCGATACAGGCTTGAGGTATTACGCGCTCTAGTTAGCCGAATACCGCCCAATCCGTTCTGGGCCGAGCTCGTCTGGCAAAGGCAGGATGAGCAGTCCAGACGCCAGGGCAGTTCCGGACATCATACATCTTCGATCGTACATGACCCGCCGCCCTCGTAGTCCTTACTCCTCATATTTTCTCTTAAACTCATTTGATACATTTTGCATCTGCTATCGATGTTGCTCAAGGTTGCTGTGTTGTACCTTGTACATTATAAACTGTATCTTATGGCTTCATTAGTCTTTTATTCTTGATGTCATTGGGCATACCTATCACCTAGATATGACATCCTCAATCATAGAATGCAGGCACAGCGAGAATCTCTTCCTGCTACATGTTACCCTGTGACCGTCTCTAGCATACTGGAATGAAATTTGTCTGTTTTACCATATTCCTCGTCAATAAAATAGCGCCCAATTGCGTTAGAGAGCACCACAGCCTTGCTTTATTTTTTGAACCATAGCTTGAAATCTTCGCGCTCCTTCCTCCTCGAGTAGGGCGTTGTAACTTAATCGCCGACGATTTAGCAATGTATGTTAATAAACCGAAGGGTCTGGGTGTATTTTATGACAGTGATTATTAACATTGTGTGGCACAAAGTTAATAGCATGTTTAAAAAACATTAGTAACTAGGTTAAAAATAGTTTCAGCTGTTAGAAAATGGATACTGTTTACACTGCGGGAGTCCCACTCTTTGAGGACCTGCAAAATGTTGATCAAAATGGATATCCCATATAATTACTTTCACAAAATATTCTGTCATGGGAAAACTTAAATATTTAGAGAATGCTCAGTAGACTGGA
>KV425632.1:55343-98600 GCA_001632425.1 Neolentinus lepideus HHB14362 ss-1
GTCAAAATGTATTGCCCATTGACCACCCAGTGATTGCCCGTTGACCGCCCAGTGATTGCCCACTGACCACCCACAAGAGCTATGCCCATGACAACTATGCTATGTAGTAATAGATAATGATGAATATGTACAACTAACCACTACCTTGGCAAGTATTGGGCATCATGTGATTAGTGGGCGGTTATGGCACAGCTGTGGGTGCTCTGTGGGGAACCACTGGGTGCTTTGTGGGTGGCCACTGGGCCCCCTATGGGCGATCACTGGGCGATCACCGGGCAATACATTCTGACTCAGTCCCAAATATATACTTTTTTATACCATCAAAAGGTAATATATGGTATTACATAATATAACACCTAAATAGTCCTTATGGTAATATATATAATTATTTACCATTTAAGAGTCAGCAAAGATTTAAAACAAACTCACTTACAAAAATGTTTCTCAGAGAAAATATTTTGCTATCAGTTTTGCTTGATGTTTAACTATAGATATTCAAGTGATCTTGAAGGTAATAAAATGGATAATATTTTGTCCAGTCTGTTGACTATTCCCTTAGTATATGCTTTTCTCTTTGACAGAATGGTTTGCCAAAATAATTATATGGGATATCCATTTTGATCAACATTTTGCAGGTCCTCAAAGAGTGAGACTCCCGCAGTGTTATAAGCTCTACTGGTGTTGTGCTAGATGGCTGCTGAGCGCTGAGGCTTCTGCCCTCTAGACCGGGCATGCCAATAACCGGTTTCATAGAGACAAGGTGCTTGAGGACCGGGGAGTCAATATCACTATTGCAGTAAAGAGTTTACTAGGATTACTTAAAGTTAGGCTGAGGGTTTCATTGCCCAAGTTGCACTTATTAATCTCAAGCCCAGTAAGACCCAATGCTCAGGGCTGCTCTCAAACTAGTGTTTTTTATAGTTCTCTGCAAGTCCGAGCATATAGATAGACTATGTAGACCGTCTCAGTCCTCGAGAATTTTAAACAATACTTAACACTGAAATCTACTCTCTGATCTGGGTTCAAGTTATTAACATGTTAATAACAAATGTTAATAAACCATGTTTATAAACATCGAATTATCTACTACACCCTATCCTCGAGGATATCAGAATCCCAATAGTCTCACGGCACCATGTCCATCTCCAGCTCGGGGTTAGCAGCAATGAAAGGAGGTTCCATGCATCCATCATGAGGCCTCTTGTAGAAGCAGAGCCTAGTCCCCATCATGCTGATGGCATAGAGAACAGGCAGAGGGCAATCAACTACATTACCAGAGACAATTAGGGGCCTGACAAGCAGCAAAGCACAATCATCGGAATGAACTGTGCACATCTCTGATGCAAGCACAAAGCTGCCTGTCGGTGGCCTGACACGAGGAAGTATAACGAAGGTCTCCAGGTGACTTGAGCTCCAATATGAAGACTGGTGATATGCACAGACACACAATGAAACCCGCAGAAATGAGACCTAAAGCTAGACACAACCACAAAGCAAACACCAAACCCTTGGTGTCAGATGGCTGCGAGGCCTGGGGTAACAAAGGGTAATATAGTTCAGAGGGGATGGGTGTAGGTGAGACATATAGTTGGGGCTAAAGGAAGTTTGGCGCCAAGTCACTACTCGGCGGCAGTCTGAGGATAGAGAGCGATGCTATGTGCTTTGTAGCACTATGTGCATGGCGCTGTGTAGGCACTATATGATACTCCTCCTGCTCAGTGCTGTATGGTCTTCAGTGCTCTATAGGGGAGCACTACTTGTGGCCGCTATCTCTAACTCGGACATATATAGACTCTGGTTAGTATGACACTACAGCGCATGAGGCTGCCTAAGAGAGAGGGACTTGTAAGGGGTTGCTTACAATCAGTGACACTATGCTGGTTTGCTCTGTCGCTATCTCTGGGTGAAGTCAGAGGTATGCAAGAGTACCTAAACATGAATTGCAAGATGGACTTAGAAGAAAAAAAACTCTGATGTGAGACTGAACTCTGAAGAGTATGGTGAAGATGACTTGTTGTACAAAGCCGTAGAGTAATGTCTTAAATACAAGAGAGCGACTGCTCTATGTCCAATCCTATCTACCTACTACCGCGAGTTGTGCCTCTGCTCAGCCTCACATCCATACGAGTCATACTGCCTTGCTCCTATCCTGCATGCAATCCTCGACCAGTACCCCTTGCGACCAACTCTAGCATGCACACCACTCCACAGGTGGGAGCCAGTCGGGTGTGTCTTGACTTTGCGTTAGAGTGCGCCTCCTTAATGATCCGGTGGTGGGCTATGCTGCCGATGCTAGCGCAATATTGCTGAAAGAGGGATAAAGGGTGGGGCTGCTATATGGTGTGATGGTGTCGTGATAGCCATAGTCATGCCATGTGTCGACGTGCACTGCACACATAAGGAAAGTTGCACCAATAGAACTAACACTGATCTGAAGCAACGGTGGGCTGTACACCATATGGAAAGGCACCCTGACACACCACCTCAGTTCAGACCATAGTAACAACACCAGGCGATGCATGCCGAGATGCTGATGACTCAACTGAATGATGTTCAGCCAACCGAGCTACTGAGGAGCCGTCCTAAGTGTGCTGAGGAGCTGAGAGCCTTGTCGCTGGGGCGTAGGGTCACTAGTGCACAGAGTACCAACAGTGCACTATTGAGTCGCTAAGTTGCCATTCCCATGAAGCATGCAGAATCACCCTAAATCACGTTTTCTGGGGTCAGAAGCCAACGGGGCCTATCACTGGTTTATTGTCAAACAAGACTTTGAACAAAAAAGTGATGTCTACTGATTCCCGTGGACCAGCAGGCAAAGGCATATAGTGGGGAACAATGGTAAAATTGGTGTCAGGAGGAAAGAGGGTGCTCAGGAGCTTGTTATATGGACCATGGAAGTGAGCCTTGGAGGGATTAACAGGGACCTTTTTGAACTGGCAGATGACTTTGGGGGGCCAATGCATGGTGGTGACTGAGGATCCACACAGTCACAAAACAGGTCACAATGCAATTGTGCTTGCCCTGTGTCCTGACTGAAAGACTTGTCCATCACCCTCTTCAGCAGATGATGCCAGTGCACAAATGCCCCACCAATATGGGAGCAACCATCTCATTGGGCTCTCAGGTGTTGTGATAGTGGTCCTGGGTGTGTTTCCTCTTGTGGTGTATATTGTTATGGATGGGCCAGGCAGCATTGACATGTTCCTTGCACAAGCTGGATGACATTTGATACACTGTATATTCATAATGTCACCACCTACATCAGTACTGACCACCTTGAATGGAATGGGATGATCTCCATGGGGAGCTGATCTGTGCAAGCTGAGGGATATGTATGGACATGAGGTGAATGTGGGTATGGAGAAACTATTGTGAGCAGAACAGTCACACCTTGCTGGATGGGCAATGGTGGGTGGGGATGTGGCTGATGGGCATGTGTAGATCATGATGGATGTGTATGGGAATGGCATGACATTGCTTGTGTGAATGCAGCCTGCTTTCCTGGTGAATTCACACACAACATTAATGAGTGGACAACATGTGCACTGTAGAGATGATGAATTCTGGGGTATGTCCACCTGCCTCCTCTCACATCCCAGAGCAGTTGCTTTCTTTTCTATGCTGTCTGCTCATGGCTGACTTCTACCCCCAGGTCATTCATATGGCCAGATGTCTTGCAGTTGGCATACCTGCAGGACTTCCAGACAAATTGTTGGAATGAATCACATGACATTGGGCATCTCAGCCATGCATGTGGACAAGCCACAAGCACCCTCATAGATGCTTAAAGGACATTATAGAATATTTGAGTATTCCAATTTATTTCATATTAAATGTTATAGTATATTCTGTAACATTCTAGCATAACATGTACAAGTAGTATATAAGAAGCACCTGAGTAGCAGGCACCTACCCTAATCAATTCTTTGAATATTTACAGCTGTATAACCTTTTCAATAGGTTATGAGCCCAAGCAGACTCTAGGATACAAACTTGCTTACATTTGCAAATCATTCTCAAGAGCTAATAGCTCACTTATTACATAATCTGTAGCTACCGAGCTAGCGTACACTATGTCAAACAATAGCGGCAATATATCTTTGGTATACCACATTGAGCCACTCTGCAGTAATAATTACACCACATGGAGCATAAAAATAGCAGATATCCTCACAGACAATGACCTGTGGGAACATGTTACTGAAGAAGGTAAATGCCCAGAACCTATCACAGCCACCACTGATAGGCCCCATTGGCTTCTGACCCCAGAAAATGTGATTTAGGGTGATTCTGTGTGCTTCATGGGAATGGCAACTTAGTGACTCAATAGTGCTCTGGTGATATTCTGCACACTAGTGACCCTATGCCCCAGCAACAAGGCTCTTGGCTTCTCAGCACTCTTAGGACAGCTTCTCATTGGCACAGTCAGCTGAACACCATTCAGTCAAGTCATCGGCATCTCAGCATGTACCACGCAACATTGTTACTGTGGACCAAACTGAGGCAGTGTCTCAGGGTGCCTTTCCATATGGCATACAGCTGCCATTGCTCTGGATCAGCACTAGTTCTATTGGCATGACTTTCCTTATACATACAGCACACATCGACACATGGTGCAACTACGGTTATCATGACACTGCTGCACAATATAGCAGCCCTGCCCTTTATCCCTATTCAGCAAGATCACACTAGCATCGGCAGCATAGCCCGCCACGTGATCGTCAAGGAGGCACACTCTAATGCAAAGTCAAGACACACCCAACTGGCTCCTGCCTGAGGAACAGTGTGTGTGCTGGAGTTGGTGCAGCAAGGTCATGAGGGGTATTGGTCGAGGATTGCATGCAGACTAGGAACAAGGCGGTACAAGTTGTATGGATGAGAGGCCACTAATTCCAGCCATAATAGTATTACTATTGCACTAATTACCCAAACTAAAAAGTGTTATAACATTGATAAACAAGTACTATAGAATGGGGATGGGCAAGTCTGGGTTACAGCACATATGCTTATGGAATGTATTATAAGTAAATACTGGTCTGATATTACACTAGATTCCAAATTAGGCCCACTTTTCATAGATGCAGAGTATATTCTCCTTATCATGCCAAACCTCCTAGGCATGTTGGGTGGGCTGTCTCTGTAACCCTGAGCATTGTCTCTCAGTTCTATGTTTCCTATTTCTTTTACTGCACATTCTAATACATGCTGTGCATCAAAGGAGTCCTTGGAAATGTATCGATATTGTGAGGAATTGAATGAAGTGATGTTAATAATAGGTATACTTGGTGCAAAAAATCAGGAAAAGCTTGAGACAACAAGTGATGGAATCTACTCACATATTATACACTATATAGCACTTATGTGTATGCAGCATCATGGTAAAACTGGAGGTAGTCTAGGATTACTGACATTTTGATGTGCCTGTCACATCATGGTCACATCATGCCTTGTGTCCAAATGAGTGGACCAGGCACTCCACACTGTGGACAATATTATGGCTCTCTGAAGCCATTTCACATTGATGAACATGAACACACGACAAAACCCGCTGTGAAATGAGACCTAAAGGGTAGACACAACCACAAAGCAAACACCAAACCCTTGGTGTCAGATGGCTGCAAGGTCCGGGGAGTTGAAGGGTAATAGATAGTTTGGAGGGAGTAAATGGAAGGATAGGGCCAAGACCACAAACCAAAAATGTGACATATATGAAAAAAACCAAGAAAAATACCACAATGTGAAGCGGGAAGCAGAAGAATAGCTATGGAATAGCAAAGGGAGGCTAAAAATAGAACTCAATCAGAAAGTGACAAGGTGCAACACAGTGCACTATAGAAGTTGAATGTGCAGAGTGGGCAAAGGGTTGGTGACAATAGCAAGGTATAGCGATAATAGTGACACAGCGCCCTATTAGCAGTTGGCAAGATAGCGATGTAGCGCTCTAGCGACGTATAGCGATGTAGCGATGTAGCGCTATAGTGACATATAGCGATGATAGCGACACGGCGCTCTTATCGTCAGCAGAGGGATAGTGACGCAGAGATTGGAGGAAGGATGCAAGCTCAGAGATAGACGCAGGAATGAGATGGGAACACTAGATTGTGCAGGGAGGATTGACTGGGTTACCTGTTGCCTGGGTTGTCTGCCTACAGGAGGTCCAACTGAAGTACTCTACTGGGTAAACAAATGAACCAAGAGCCATATGCTAACAAAATGAAAGTACTCCTGAAACTGATCTATCTCAAACCTCAGACAGGGGGAACAATCTCCATAAGCTACAGTGTCCATATGCACAGGCCACTGCATACTGAAAGAAGCATGGGAAAGCACACAGCATCACATCAAAAAGTGCTATTGCTCCAGGTGGAGGCTGCACAGGTGTGCACGCACAGCCTCAGAATGACTTGAGCTTGATAGAGACCACACTGCCAGCCGCAGCTGAAGCAGTGCAACACTGCTGCACTATGCCACTTGTTTGATGGATACCACAGCACTGCCGCTATTGTCGAGATGGGTGCACTCACTTACATAATGCAGTGGAGCACTTGCTGAATGAGATCAAAGTGTCGAGGAGTGCAGGAGATAGCTGGAAAAATCAATAAAAACTTGAATATTGCTTGTGCCACCAGACTGGGAGCCCTAGCGCTATTGCACATAGCGTGAGAAATAGTGCAAAAGTGCTGAAAATGCATTTTCTGAGCCTGGAGACACATAGGGTGTATCAACATGTTGCACAAAACATGAAAGTTGTTCCATTTCACATTATCTAGTGCACCTTCTTGACAGAATTTTAAGAATACTAGTAAAATCTTGAATTGACTGCATTATATTAAGATCTAGGCTACCTGTACAAAATTGGTCAAGTACATGCACTACTATCACTCTAATTACCATGAAGCGCTGATTAGCAGAATAGGCTGGGCCAACTGGTCCAGGGCCTAATGGAGCCTGTGACATTTCCAAAAAATGTGAACATAGATGAGATCTAAAAATAACTTAAAAGAGAATATGAGAGGGTGGGAGTGGTATTACCTGGCCGGAAAAATCCGGAAAAATCCAAATATATTCCTGGACACTGTTAGAGCTAAAAATAAGTGTGGCACAGATTTGTGTTGTGGGAAAATGCCCACTGCAGGCTCAAATAAACTCGATAAAAATGGGAATATATTCCGGGACACTATTAGGGCTAAAAATAAGTGTGGCACAGATCTGTGGTGTGGCAAAATGGCCACTGCAGGCTCAAATAAAATCGGAAAAAATGCCTAAAAATGCGCAAAAATTCAGGGGGATTGCTGGGAGGGAGTGGATCCAGATGGGATTACCAAATTAAGGAATTACCTTCCTAATATGGAAATTTTCGAGTGGGTACCCATTTGAACCCAATTTTTTTGCTCTATTTGGTTTCAGGGGTGGTTTCCCATGATTAGGTAATCAATTTCCAAAAATAGCAACTTTTGTGTGGGTGCCCATTTGAATTGTAATTGTTTGCTCTATTTGTTTCAAGGGTCAGTTTCCAATGATTGTAGCATGGGAGCCAGGAAAGGTCTTGAGATGAGACCTGTGATAGTGGTATAGGGTTCACTAGAGCTACCCATCTATAGCAAAATATTTTTTCACATGCCACATCCAAAACACTTTTTCATGTTTTCCCACACCAATACTGATCTGTAGATCATGCCCTTTTGGGTGGGTGGTCACCTGCTAGTGGCCTACAGGTTTACTTAAGACACTGAGAGATTCTATCCACTACATCACGAATTACCATATTTGGCAATATACTACACCAATACTGATTTCTGCACTATGCCCCTTGTGAGAGGGTGATTAACTACGATAGACCTATGGGTTTGCATAAGGCTCTGAAAGAATCTGATGAGCAGATGGCTGAGTACCGCTTTTGGGTAGTACACCTCCTGCAGCCTTTCCCCAGCTACCACTTTTGCTTCTGATGTTCAAAAACATGTCTTCCTAGTATATACTATCATATTTGACCAAGTGCCAACAAGTCCCGAGCCATTCTGACCACTACCTGCTGACCTGCTACTGATCAGCCTCAAAAACACACATATCTCACCACCCTGTGACAACCAGTGTAGCTAGTGGCCTGGAAACAATTGGTAATCAATCCTATGACAGGCCTCTTTAATTCTACATCTTGTCCCAGCCACCCCAATGGCTCCTACCTATCATAGACACCAGAAACACCAAAATTTGGTGCTGAGCAATGTCCTGGTGAGCAAGCCTACTTCATGCACAATGTGGTCATCCCGAGTGTCCACTAATAGGTTGGAGCACCTGAGGTGGCTAGGACAAGATATAGAATTAAAGAGGCCTGTCATAGGATTGATTACCAATTGTTTCCAGGCCACTAGCTACACTGGTTGTCACAGGGTGGTGAGATATGTGTGTTTTTGAGGCTGATCAGTAGCAGGTCAGCAGGTAGTGGTCAGAATGGCTCGGGACTTGTTGGCACTTGGTCAAATATGATAGTATATACTAGGAAGACATGTTTTTGAACATCAGAAGCAAAAGTGGTAGCTGGGGAAAGGCTGCAGGAGGTGTACTACCCAAAAGCGGTACTCAGCCATCTGCTCATCAGATTCTTTCAGAGCCTTATGCAAACCCATAGGTCTATCGTAGTTAATCACCCTCTCACAAGGGGCATAGTGCAGAAATCAGTATTGGTGTAGTATATTGCCAAATATGGTAATTCGTGATGTAGTGGATAGAATCTCTCAGTGTCTTAAGTAAACCTGTAGGCCACTAGCAGGTGACCACCCACCCAAAAGGGCATGATCTACAGATCAGTATTGGTGTGGGAAAACATGAAAAAGTGTTTTGGATGTGGCATGTGAAAAAATATTTTGCTATAGATGGGTAGCTCTAGTGAACCCTATACCACTATCACAGGTCTCATCTCAAGACCTTTCCTGGCTCCCATGCTACAATCATTGGAAACTGACCCTTGAAACAAATAGAGCAAACAATTACAATTCAAATGGGCACCCACACAAAAGTTGCTATTTTTGGAAATTGATTACCTAATCATGGGAAACCACCCCTGAAACCAAATAGAGCAAAAAAATTGGGTTCAAATGGGTACCCACTCGAAAATTTCCATATTAGGAAGGTAATTCCTTAATTTGGTAATCCCATCTGGATCCACTCCCTCCCAGCAATCCCCCTGAATTTTTGCGCATTTTTAGGCATTTTTTCCGATTTTATTTGAGCCTGCAGTGGCCATTTTGCCACACCACAGATCTGTGCCACACTTATTTTTAGCCTTAACAGTGCCAATGAATATATTCCGATTTTTAGCGATTTTCCCGGATTTTTCCTACCAGGCAATACCATTCCCACCCTCTCACATTCTCTTTTAAGTTATTTTTAGATCTCCATCTATATTTACATTTTTCGGAAATTGTCACAGGCTCCAGTAGGCCCTAGACCAGCTGGACCAGCCAGATCTAAGCCACCCAAATAGAGTAGGTCAAATAGTAATACTATTGCACTAATTACCACTATAGTGGTAATTAGTGCAATAGTACTACTATTTCTATAGTACTTGTTCACCGACATTATAACACTTTTTAGTTCGGGTAATTAGCACAATAGTAATACTATTTTGGCTGAAATCATTCAAGAGGCAGAGCAAAGGCACAACTTGTGGTAGTAGGTAATTAGAGCCAGACATAGAGCACTTGCTCTCCTGTATTTAAGACATCACTTTTCTGTTTTGTAGAACAAGTTATCTTCACCACACTCTTCAGATTTCAGTCTCATGTCAGAGTTTCTTCTAAGTCCATCTTGTGACTTGTGTATAGGTACTCTTGCATACCTCTGACTTCACCCAGAGATAGCAACAGAGCAAGTCAGCATAGCATCACTGATAGTAAGCAAACCCTTTACAAGTCTCTCTCTCTTAGGCAGCCTCATGCGCTGTAGCATAGTATTAACCAGAGTCTATACACCCTGAGTTAGAGATAGCGACTGCAAGTAGCACTCTCCTACAGAGCACCAAAGACCATATAGTGCCGACTAGGAGAAGCATCGTATAGTGCCTACATAGTGCCGTGCACATAGCATCACTCTCTAGAATCAGACTGCCACCAAATAGCAACTCAGCACCAACCTCCCTTTAGCCCCACCTATACGTCTCACCTACACCCATCTCCTCTGAACTATCTATACCCTTTGTTACCCCGGGCCTTGCAGCCATCTGACACCAAGGGTTTGGTGTTTGCTTTGTGGTTGTGTCTGTCTTTAGGTCTCTTCTTCACGGGTTTCATCGTGTGTCTGTGCATATCACCACGTCATCAGGGAAGCTGTCAGCAAGCACCAAACTGAGCAACCTGACTGACATCAAGGAATGGAAGGCTAAAGATAGAAAGGCATTATCTGCCATCCGTTTGCGGGTTGCTGACTCACATCTAGTACATACACGGAGCATCCACAGCTCGCAAAGCCTGGATAACATTACAAATGATGTTTGAGTCACATGGCCCGATGGGCATTGTAATCGCATGTTGGAAATTCTTCCAAGCACAGTGTGACAAAAATAGTAACATTGAGGAACACATCAGATCGATGTGGGAATATCAAGATGAGATTCACTGATTGGGCAGCAAAATCATTGATGATAAAGACTTTACTATTACATTGCTTACATCATTACCAGAGTCCTGGAGCATGTTTATCCAGTCTATTGATACTGTCGCCCTGAAAATGATGTCATCAGAACAATTAATAGCATGTATACTCAAGGAAGACCACCACCAGAAGTCCCGGCCTGGAGTTTCAGACTCCACTCTCCTTGTTCGAGGCAAAGGCCATTCTTATATGCTACAACTGTAACAAAAAGGGACACACCAAAGACCAATGCTGGGCTAAGGGAGGGGGTAAAAAAGGTCAAAAACCCCAAAGAAAGGGAAAATTGAATAATACAAATAACAATAAAGCCAATGCCACATCTGAAACAGCATTTGCTTTCACAGTCACAGTGTTTATGAGCAACCAGAACATGCTGTGGTGGTGCAAGACAAGCGCCCAATGTGGTACACTGATAATGGTGCCACAATGCATGTGACAAACCAGCATGAATATCTTGCCACATTTGAAGCATCACCACCTGGCACTTATCTCAATGGCATAGGCGGCAAATGCAAAGTGGCTGGAAAACACAATGTCAATTTGGATTTCAAAGTAGGATTCAAAGTAGGAAAATCAAATATTCCAGTAACACTCAAAAACATTATGTATGCATCAAATGCACTGCTAAATTTAATTTCATTATGCTGTGTGGATGAGGGTGGAATGGGCTATACTGGAAATGGCAGAGTTTTAACTATTACCCATAAAGGGAAGGTAATCGGGATCAGCCAAAGAAATAATGGGCCAGGACAGTTATATGCTATGGACTGCACCATAAATATTCTGAAAAATAATTCAGTAAATGCAGCCATAGAATCTGCATGCATGTGGGAGGAATGGCACCACGCACTAGTGCATATTCATATGGGTGCCGTCAAAAAACTCAAAGATGCGAAAATGGTTGATGGAATGGATGTTGACCCATCCTCAGAACCTGTTATGCAATGCAAGGCCTGTATTCAAGCCAAACAACATATGGAACCCTTTCCATCTGAGTCTACAAGCATTGTTTCAGACATCAGAGAAATTACCATATTGGATGTCTGGGGTCCTACCCAGACTGTTTCCACAGAAGGGTATTGGTATTTCCTTATGTTTACAAACATGAAATCACATCACACTATGATGTATTTTGATGAACACAAATCAGGCACTGTGATCTTGGCTAAATTTAAAGAATACAAGGCATTCATAGAAACCCAAACAGGAAATAAATTAAAACACTTTCAAGTGGACAATGGTGGGGAATTCACAAATCAAGAATTCCAAAAATATTTACAACAAAATGGGATAATATTCGAAACCACAGTGCCATACTCACCATCTCAAAATGGCATTGCTGAAAGACTTAATTGCATGCTTGTCGAGCACATGTGTGCAATGCTACTTGCAAGTAATTTGCTGAAATTCCTATGGGCAGACACTGTGGCATATGCAACCTACATTAAGAATAGATCTCCCACACATCTGCTTCACGATATCATGCCTAAAGAAGCATTTTTTGGCTGCAAACCAAATATAGCAGATTTACAGGAATTCAGCTCAAAATGCTGGGCCCTTGATTCCCAGAAGGTCAGCTGGCAGAAGCTTGATCCCAAATCATTACCTGGACTATTTGTGGGATTTGCTGAGAATTCAAAAGCCTACTGCATTTATTTCCAGAATAAGTGCTTAATATTAAAATCAAGAAATCTAACATTTGATCAAGGAACTAAATATACAGAAAACCCTGTTGCATGAGTGCCTCCTTCGTGAATTGAGCGGGAGAGTGAAAACAGTGGCAATCTGTCAAATGAGATATCCTCAGAACCTGTAGATAGTGCTGCAGAACAATCAAAATCAGGCACTTCTGATGGAAATAATAATTTAAATATTTCTGAGACTAATTTACAAACTGAAGTACTACAAAAATCAAGTCGTGTATCTGCTAAAGCGCCCATTGATTATGGAAAGGCTAATAACCCTGACTGAAGGAAAGTCTCAGAAGTGTACCTTGATCATCAAGCTAGCCACGAGCACCCATCAGAACAAGTGCCAGCAGATCTGTCCAAGAAGGACACAACAGACATTGTATATGTCACAACTGAAGAAGATCTAGAATCTTATTGAGAAGCAGAAAATTCTGGTGATTGGCCACAGTGGCTGAAAGCCATGCAAGCTGAAAAAAAATAGCTTGAGGAAAATAATACTTGGAAATTAGTGGATTTACCTCCTGGGTGAAAGCCTGTAGGCTGTAAATGGGTCTACAGAATTAAATGAGATGAAAATGGCAAAATAATTAAATACAAAGCCAGACTCGTTGCACAAAGATTTACCCAAATTCCCAGAATGGATTATTATGAAACCTTCTCACCCATCATGTGTCTAAAATCATTATGTGCACTACTTGCCATTGGCACAATCTATGATCTAGAAATGGATCAAATGGATGTTGTTGGAGCATACCTTAATGGTTACCTAAAGGAAGAAATCTATATGTGGCAACCCAAAGGCTTCGATGACAGAACCGATCACATATGTAAGCTTGAGCATACATTGTATGGACTCAAGCAAGCAGGCTGCAAATGGAATTTATTATTAGATGAATTCCTAATTATGAGCAGCTGGCGGTGCATATGTGCGGATCCATGCATCCACATTCAAAAAAGTCCAAACAGTATGGCATATATTGCCATACATGTTGATGACCTCACTATTATGGCCAAAACCTGTGACATCATAGATCAAATAAAAATAGAACTTTGATCAAAGTTCAAAGTGATGGATTTAGGGCCTATCAAACATATTGTGGGGCTAGAAATAATATGGGACTGTCCAAACAAAACACTTAAATTATTGCAAAAAGCATACATCAATGGGGCACTCAAGAAATTTAACATGGCTGACAGCCACCCAGTTGCCACACCACTTGACCCAAATGTCAAGCTAGAGCATGTGCCTGACAGAAGCTGTCATCCAGAAATGGAACATGTACCTTATTGGGAAGTGATTGGGAAGCTCATGTACACCATGATTGGCACAAGGCCAGACATTGCCTATGCAGTCCAGACCCTCAGCCAATTCACATCAAACCCTGTGCCAGCCCACTGGACCACCATTAAGCACATACTCTGGTATCTAAAAGGAACCTGAGACTTTGTACTTGAATACAGGGGGTGCAACCCTGAAATAGTAATTACCAGTGATAGCCCCATTGGCTTCTGACCCCAGAAAACACGATTTAGGGTGATTCCACATGCTTTGTGGGAACGGTGACTTAGCGACTCAATAGCGCACTATCGGCACTCTGCGCACTAGCAACCCTATGAACCAGCAACAAGGCTCTCAGCTCCTCAGCACACTTAGGACAGCTCCTCTGTAGCTCAGTCAGCTGAATGTCATTCAGTCGAGTCATCAGCATCTCAGCATGCATCGCCCAACATTGTTACTGTGGTCTGAACTGAGGCGGTGTCTCAGGGCACCTTTCCATAGGGCATACAGCCCACTGTTGCTTCAGATCAGCACTAGTTCTATTGGTGTGACTTTCCTTATGCGTGCAGTGTGCATTGACACATGGTGTGACTATGGCTATCATGACACCACTGCACAATATAGCGGCCCCCACCCTTTATCCCTCTTTTGGCAATATCGCGCTAGCATCAGCAGCATAGCCCGCCACCGGATCATCAAGGAGGTGCACTCTAATGCAAAGTCAAGACACACCCGACTGGCTCTCATCTGCAGAGTGGTGTGTGTGTTAGAGTTGGTCACGAGGGGTACTGGTCGAGGATCGCATGCAGGATAGGAGCAAGGCAGTACAAGTCATATGGATGTGAGGCTGAGCAAAGGCACAACTAGTGGTAGTAGGTAGTTAGAGTCGGACATAGAGCAGTCACTCTCTTGTATTTAAGACATCACTTTTCTGTTTTGCAAAACAATTTATCTTCACCACACTCTTCAGATTTCACTCTCACATCAGAGTTTTCTTCTAAGTCTGTTTTGCAACTCACATTTAGGTACTCTTGCATACCTCCAACTTCACCCAGAGATAGCGACAGAGCAAGTCAGTGTAGCGTCGCTGATCATAAGCAAAATCCCTTCCAAGTCTCTCTCTCTTAGGCAGCCTCATGCACTGTAGCATCATACTAACCTGAGTCTATATATGCCCGAGTTAGAGGTAGCAAATGCAAGTAGCGCTCCACTATAGAGCACCAAAGACCATACAGTGCCGAGCAGAAGTACCATATAGTGCCTACACAGCACCGTGCACATAGCGCTACATAGGGCATAGTGTCACTCTCTATCATCAGACTGCTGCCGAATAGCAACTCGGTGCCAAACTCCCTTTAGCCCCAACTGTACATCTCACCTACACCCATCCCCTCTGAACTATTATTACCCTTCATTACCCCAGGCCTCGCAGCCATCTGGCACCAAGGGTTTGGTGTTTGCTTTGTGGTTGTGCCTAGCTTTAGGTCTCATTTCCACAGGTTTCATCGTGTGTCTGTGCATATTACCAGATATTCTGATGCCAACTGAGGATCAGACACAAATGACAGAAAATCCATATCCAGTAATACATTTATTCTAGGAACTGGAGCCATCACATGGGCATCAAAGAAGCAATGCACGGTGGCACTGTCAAGCATGGAAGCAGAATACACAGCCACTGCCACCACCACAAGTCAGGCAGTGTGGCTGCAATCCCTGCTCACTGAGTTGGGGTATCCACAAATAGATCCAACCCATATCGGGGTGGATAACAAATCTGCAATAGCACTCACAAAAAACTCGGTAAATCATGGCCAAGCAAAGCACATTGATATAAAATATCATTTTATTCAAAATAAAATACAGTCTAACAACATTTATGTATCCTACTGCACTACGGATGTCAATACAGCTGATATATTTACTAAAGCGCTTCCTTGACCAAAATTTGAAGCTTTCTTCAAAGCACTCAGTATGTCTGAGCTGAGGGGGAGTGTTGGAACAAATCACATGACATTGGGCATCTCAGCCATGCATGTGGACAAGCCACAAGCACCCTCGTAGATGCTTAAAGGACATTATAGAATATTTGAGTATTCCAATTTATTTCATATTAAATGTTATAGTATATTCTGTGACATTCTAGCATAACATGTACAAGCAGTATATAAGAAGTGCCCGAGTAGTGGGCACCTACCCTAATCAATTCTTTGAATATTTACAGCTGTATAACCTTTTCAATACAAATGAGATCTGTATAGATGGTGTGTAGGTCCCCCGGCTGTGGCACAAAAGGCTAACATTGACAGAAGAAACATAGGGCTGGGTAGTGTATGAGTAAAATTATTGATAGAGGACTATTATCATTCTTGATTATGTTAATATTTTCCCACCCTACTGGCATTTGCCACCCAGCATCTTCAATGCCACCATGCCTATGTACTCAGGTCCATCTGATCCAAACAAACTGACTGTGCTATACTGGCTGTTCCAAACATTGAGCATTTGACAGAAAAATAAACAAACATCAAAAATTATATGGAACTTTCTCTGTACCATGCATAGTTGCTACTTGAGCTCAGACATGACATAGTACAGCTGGTTAGCTCCATCTGAGTGTGACAGTGTCGATTCAGCAGTGTAGATTGGATTCATGAAGTATACAATGGGAAACTACATGTTAGCTGTAAGCAGTCCTTCCCCCATTCCCTTGTTACTCAATCCAGATCCTCCAACCTATTGTCCTCCTCCAATAGGAATTCCATGTCATGACTACCCAAAAACATCACTCATCAAAATTCCTCAACAGTCTTATGGTACTTCATCCTGACCTGCGAGAAAAAGCAACATAAAGATTGAATAAGCTGAGTCTTCCATTTGGCATAGTAGCAATATCAATGATGATGTGTGGTAGTCTGTAAAAACAAACCACACTCCAGTCCATCCAGATGATTTGCTCCGGTCCACTGCAGCTTGACCAGTATGTAAGCAGGCTGATGCTTCAACTTTATGGCTTACTTGTCCTGATGCAAAGGTGATCTGTTTCCCTGACTTATTGCCATGATGAACCAAGATAGCCTGCCATTCAGATGCTGTAGGGGCCCTTCCCCCAATCATATCCTGTGCTGAACATGTGAAGAGTGGAACATGTTAATCTCTGCAATAGTTCTTTATTGCCACCTCATTCCCCCACTTGCAAACACCATGCCTAAGAGTGACAAGCAAGGCATCCTTCCATGGCCTGTTCTCAAAGTCTGTTTTAGGACACACTGGATGTCCAAGGACCAATTTACTCAGCATTTCAATATGATGCTCCTTTACTCTGCCATATTGAAGGTGTGTCAGGAAGTTGTGCTAGTCAGGATCAGTGACACAGATTTGCTACCTCTCTAGAATGACCACTTTGTCAAACTCTTTGTAGATTGCACAACCCAGATGGGAATCAGGTGATTCATTTAGATTGGCAGTAGAGAGCCTGCATCCGAGATGTTGCAATGTACACCACTGCAACATGAGTCATTGACTACAGACTGACACACATGAACAGTACATTGACATGGTGTTCTTCATATCCAGCTTGCTCACTTCCTGACAAAGTGAGAACATACCAATATTAGTATGTACAGTGCATTCATATGGCAATCAAGTTTGATGGATGTACACCCAATTGTGAATGTTTATTTTGATGATATATATATGAAGTCACTGAGTACAGAGTACTGGTTACACCCCAGATCAGGGGTGAAGTTACCAATGGCAGTTGGCACTTCTCCAGTTATCATTCTTGATCATATTAATATGTGAAGAGCTTGTATTATAATATATTACAGGACCCTCCATTATGGTTGTGAATACTTAGTCCAGTGGTGTGGACTGTTGGAAATTGCTCAGGAATATAAATTAGGTATAAGACTAACCCATTTGAATTTCATGAATATTGTAGTATATTCTAGCATTTTGCACAAGTAGTATATAAAGCCCAAGGGACAGCGCCCTCCTCATGGGCTTGTAATCCTACAGCTTAATCGCCCTTGTACCAGTCTCCTATTAAAAATCTACACAAGCCCATGAGACTAGTACAAAGACCTGGCTCTATGCTTATCCTGCTTACATAATGTCATCAAACAACATCAATTCCTTACTCATGAATGTACTGAAGCTTGTGGGAAGCAATTACCATGATTGGAAATTTGCTATCTCAATGGTACTCTGCCAAGCTGGATGTTGGGATGTGGTCTCCAGAGTGGAATTGAGACCAGTGACACAGAATGCATCATGGAGAGCAAAAGCAGAAGAAGGTCTCACAGCCATTGTACTGACAATTGATCCCAGTCAGTACCAGTATATTCAAGATGCACCCGATGGGCCTGAGGCATGGAAGGTGCTCACCCAAATCTACAAGAAGAACAGCCATGCAAATTGCATTGCCCTAAAAAGGCAATTTTACGGATATGTCCATGACCTGGACAAGCTGATCCAGGAATACATCAATGGTATAATGACCCTTGCCTCGCAACTTAAGGCAATAGGGGTTAGACTTGAAGACATTGATGTTATGGATGTCATTTTATTCAATCTGCATGACTTGTGGTCAAATATCTGTTGGAAATTGGGTTTTGGGTCAAGCTCGTGGGCTTGCATGTGGTCGTGAGGGGGGGCACCAGAGGTGCCCATATTGGGCATGATAAGAAAATTAATATATAAGTCTTGTATTTACTGGTTGTACCACACGTGATTGCCCTTCAGGCAACCAACTGCTCAGGGCAAGCACACCCACATTGTCTTGATTTTGGCTTATTTCTTCACAATCATGTCAACCCTGTTGGGGGGTCTAAATACCAACAAGGCTTCTCAGGGGCAGCCGGAAGCCCACCACTTGCTGTTTGTTGCATCATATACTGTTTTATTCATTGTCTGTTGACACTATGCTAGCTAGGAGTGACTATACTATCCTATGCTATGCTGCCACTGCCGCTGTGTTCTCACCACTGCCATTGTCACTGACCATATACCTGCTGCTGGGGCCAAATCCACCACCACTCATTGCTGCTGCCATGTCACCGCCGTTGCCATCTGCTCCTTTTGTCATTGCCGTGAATTGCCCACTCGAGGGCTGAAGTGTCATGATTGCCTGTTTGATGGGCCAAAGTGTTGTCGTGTCAAGGAACCACCCATCCGAGGGCTGAAGTGCACTGTGAATGCCCATTCAATGGGCCAAAGCCCATTACTGTTGCTGGAGATGTCGATGTTGGGTTGCTGGGATGCTGGAAAGTTGTTGGAGAGCTTTTGGAATCATCGTACGTTATTTGCTGCCACCTTGCACCTAAGGGTCACCCATTGTAGCTCTTCACAAGCATGGACTATTAGCCAGATGTCAGAGTCAGGTGACTGGGGTACACCATGTAGATTCAGGGAGTGTTGGGCATTGGGGAGTGCTTTCAGTATGCTCGCCCACTGTGCTCAGGGGAGTGTGTTGGAAATCAGGCTTCTGGTCGAGCTCATGGGCTTGCATGTGGTCACAAGGGGGGCACCAGAGGCACCCATATTGGGCATGATAAGAAAATTAGTATATAAGTCTTGTATTTACTGGTTGTACCGCACATGATTGCCCTTCAGGCAACCGACTGCTCGGGGCAAGTGTGCATGCATCATCTCGATTTTGGCCTATTTCTTCAATATTGCCGGTACACTGTGTGCAACAACTGATGAGCTGAACATCATCTTGGATATTACCGGTGCCCTCCTGGATGAAGGCAGATGTGGCAGGACCCCGAAAACCTTGCTGGACATGGCTCTAGCTGCTTGTGGCCCACATACTCAAGCAAGTCTGAGGTGCTACAAGTGCAATGAGCACAGGCATGTAGCGAAAAACTGCCCAAAGGGGAAGGAGGAGAAGGTCAATTTAACATTGACCAGTGATGAAGAATTTGCATTTTAGGATTGAAGAAGAAAACCTCAATTTGGAGTAAGACAGTGTGGGAATCATGTGTCGATCTTGGGCAGCAAGTGTTAGTCACTCTGACACTGCCAGTGCAGTAAGCGTGTGTTGCTCCGGCTGCAAGCACAATGTCTCTGGCTTCAGGAATTTAGCTTATGGGGGAGCTCAGTGGTTCTGGAATTTTGCAATTTTGTGATATTATTTTCTGAAGATATTCTGAGCAATGGGGGAGTGTTGGAAATTGCTCAGGAATATAAATTAGGTATAAGGTTAGCCCATTTGAATTTCATGAATATTGTAGTATATTCGAGCATTTTGTACAAGTAGTATATAAAGCCCAAGGGACAGCGCCCTCCTCATGGGCTTGTAATCCTACAGCTTAACCGCCCTTGTACCAGTCTCCTATTAAAAATCTACATGGACTGGCGCATTTCATGCAATATCCCACGTGATCCTCGCTGTCACAGTCGCGTGACAAATGGCGTTTGAAATCCGCGTCCGCACCAGTGGCTGTGCACTCCAAGTTGAACGCTGTCGTCTTCAGCGCTGTACTCTGCGTCGTCCATGCACTTGCCTCCTCTTCACCTCGACCTTGATGGATGCAATCACACTGCCTTGTAAGCCTTCTTGTCATGACTAGGGCAACGAAACGCTTAACTTTCTCTAGTGCGGGTTTTATACACGATCAACAGCTCACCTCAATACATTCTTGCGAGGTCGCAGAGGAAGACAACAGTCAACCTCGTTCAACGGGCCGCTTCGACGTCTGTACAGGATAGAACGGCACCGACATATGCGACGGTTGCACTCAAAGCTTGTGTCGATGTGATATGTCGCTGCAGGTGCGACTTCTGCCACGCCATTCCTACTCTCAAAATTTAGTTGTCTCTCAAAACATTTAGTCCTGAACTAGCGCAATTCAAGTCCCGCGACTTTTCGATATACCTGCTCGACCCGCTCGAGGCATCAGCGTCCACATCCCCCTTCGCCCCCGCGCCGACGAAGCAGGGTGTTGCTGTGGGGATGGGGCTCCTATCCTGGGCTATGGCGACGGAGGATGATGAGGATGTGCAGGTTACTGGGACGGTTATTAGCACGGGGCATGGCGAAACGTTGGAGCTCGTGTTTGCGCTGAGGGAGGTGAGTGATCCAGTGATGCATATGTTTTGACGATTTCTTCTTCTTTTCAAAAAAAGTTGTTTGCCTTGATTTTGATGTGACTATGTATCACGTACTAATATGAATAACGAATAGACAGCGCCCGTACAGCGCTCGAAGCCTTCTGTTCGCCAATCCCGCTCCTCTACTCGCCAGTCACGGTCGCCTTTACTCCCCCCTGTACCACCCGGACCACAAGTGTTCTGGGAATCTACGCCTTCTTGTTCTCAGGCGTCGTGCTCTTCTCAATCCTCTCAATCCTCCCATGATCCTTCCGCCACGGCGACGACCTCTCGTGAATCTTCGGTATTGAGTGCCAGCTCCTCCACCGCACCTTCCTCACAAGCATTCTTCGCGCAAGACAATCGACGCGACGTTTCTGCCCCAAACACAGCGGCATCTTTGTCTCAAGACTGCTTACAATACTCAAAGTCTTCAGACTGGCCCACCATCTACATTGGACCCCCAAAGACGCGCGGCCGAAAACGGGGTTCTTCTCCTTCTCCTTCACTGTCCCTCTTCCCCTACCTGTCTCGTCCTGCCCACACCAAAGTACGCCCCAGTCTACCCTCCCTGTTCGCTACCGCCCCTCTGCCTGCTCGAGGACCGGAGCAAGGGAATGACGGGCTGGAATTCTGCTACGTCAAGGTGGGCCAGGACGGGGTGAGCAGAACTACGAGCCCGGTGCCGGCGTGCAGGAGCGAGCTGCCGCCGGAGAAAAGGTTTAATCTTGTCAAGCCGCCCGAGGAGGAGAGGGAAGAAGCAGTGGACGCATTGAAGGCGCTACTTGGGTCAAAGGATAATGCGGCGTTGTTGAGTATCTTGTCAGCCATTGACTCCTCAGGCTCATCATCAAACACGACGGCCTCTTCTTCCTCTGATGCTACGAATCAACTTAATCCGATTCTCTTGAAAGCCCTCGCAAGTCTCCTTACTTCCTCTGTGTCCTCTGTTCCTTCGTCCTCCACCTCTACATCTACCCACCAAGTCACGTCTCAGCAAGGACACGGAAAGAGGAAACGCAAGAGTCTCGGCGATGAAGAGGTTGTATGTCTGGACAAAGAGAACGTCAATCCAAGAGCTTTTCGGCGTAAATCCGCTCTCACAGATAAGGGTAAAGAGAAGGAGGACGGGTGTCGCACATCGTCTCGACGTACATCAAATCAGGGTTTACAGTCGTCTGCTCCAAGGGATTCTACACATTCTCGCCGAGAGTCTCTGTCCACTGGGCAAGAGAACGTGGGCGCAAGGTCTGATGTGAGAAATGATAATGATCGCCCTGCTAGGAGCGAGGATGGCATCGGCAGCGGGGGCAGTGCAGGAAGGAAGCGGACGCTGAGTGAGATGTGCAATGGACGGGGGAAGGGGCGAGATATTTATTCGGTGCAAGCACGGGCGGCCTCTTCATCGACCACTCTTCAACATTCGCACAGCTCTTCTTCGATCTTCCGCCGTCCTCAGGGTTCAGCGTTGTCGCCGCAACATTCCTCTTCCGTCTCGTCACCGCAATATGTCTCGTCGACATCTACAAAGCTGCCATTATTCCTTCCCTCCTCTACTCCTCTCATCCCACAGTCGGAGCCTGCTATTCTATTGTATTCCGCGTCTCTCGTGGCACAGTCTGAACCCGTCCTTCCCTCTCACTCGCACTCCTCATGGATCGACTTGACGTCCAGCCCACCACTCCCTTCGCGCACAGATCATGAAGACAGGGAAGAAAGAGTAGGGCCTCGCCCGCTTGACCTCCCCGATTCGTCGATGGAAGCCCTTCGGATCGAACCCGGTGGTAGGAAGCGATTCAAAGTCCCAGAGTGGGCGATTGCTCGTCCTCAACCACCTCCCGCTCAGGAAGATTCACACACTAACTCGAAACCTGTTACTTCTGTAAAGATCAAGGAGGCGCGGGAGAGGGAGAAGAAACCAGGGCGCTCGAATACCACCTCAACATCTACATCTACTGGGCTCATGAAATCTACTACGAAGGATAGTAAGAGGGCGGACAAGAAATCTCTCCTCCCGCCCGCCCCCCTCCGACACAAATCTGTGCCTTCCAGGACTGTTTCTCTTCCCGTTCTGCCAACGTCCGTACCGGCCCCACCGATCATTGCGTCGAACTCCCCCATAGTTGCGGACCCTTTTGTTTCCAAGGGGGTCGCAGTGGAATCTCCATTGCCGCCCTCCAGTCCGCCCTCACCTAGTCCTGTTCCGCTTCCCGTTGATGATGCTGATGTCACGATCAGCGCTGGGGATGCGAGGGAGATGCGCACTCCCTCTCCCCCCCTCCCAGAGGAAGGGGAGAGTTTGTTTACACCGTCTCCACAGAAGATGAAGGTTCCCTACCTATCTCAATGTGTATCGCCTTGCCGACGTCTCTCGGCTCCTTGGTCTGTGCACGCATCGACGGGAGAAGTGGAACCGCCCTCGAGTTCATTGCCGATTGCATCGAGCGACTTTGATCCCACACCTACGCACTGGTCGATCGGATTACCGCCATCGAGTCCTTTGCCGCCATCGAGTCCTGTCCTCGCTCCTTGCTCAGAGTGTGACGTGGAATTGGACCTGAATGCGGAAGATGAGGACTTCCTTCAGGCGGCGCTCAGTTCTGAGGCAGACTCAACCATTGCAGAGGCAGGTACAGATGATATTCCTGCTCACGAGATCCCCGATTCCACTGCAGTGGATGTGGACTCAGATAAGAGTGCGCACGAATTCACTTTGCCGTCAGTGGATGACATCTTTTCGGATTTCCATGTCGACTTTGGTTTGACGATGGATGCGAGCGGTTTAATGAATATGGGGGATATCAGCTCTCTGAACGTCACGGATCTGGACTCGCTAGGCCTGAGCTCGCTGACCTCGACGTGCCTTAACTCATTCACCAGGCCGGATCTGACCTCATCGGAAGACATGGATATCAACTCACTAGATCTTAGCTCGATGGACGGGACGGCGGATTTCAGCTCCCTAAGTACCCCCGACCTGGACTTCAGCGAGTTCTGGGAATGTATGAAGCCCCTCGCCGAAAACTCTGAGAAGACCGTCAGGGCAGAGGGAACCGGAGATGTTGACCTGTTCCCGACTGGCGATGCACTGATGGAAGGAGACAATGTGAGTCTGGCAGAGGAGCTGAAGAGTCTGTTGGGTGGGTGTTTGGTTTGAGAGATCACAACTCAGATGAACGTATGAACAACGTAAGTTGCATCGGACTTCAACATAGGAATTGTATTGCAATGTAAATACAAGTTTTGTAGCTATTCAATTCCTCATGCCAGTCTGTGTTTTGACATATGGTATCGGACAGAACTACTGTACGGTTTTGAACTGTTCGGCAGTCACGCCCAGTCAAAACCGACAAAAAGTCAGTCGATTCCCAGGGATTGCAGAGGATTCCCGATGATTCACCGACCCTTAATCGCCACAAAACCAAAAATGAGTACTTTTGGTTTGCCACGGGATACTATGGATAGGCACCTTAGCTAGACAAATGTAGCATATATATGTTTCAATACATGGTATTCTGAGACAATCCTTCCAAGTTCTGAGTTGGCCAGCTTTGCAATAATATAATAATGTGGATTGCCACAGGTTCAAAGCTATTTACAGTGATTACAGACAATTACACAACCTACTAGGCATGCTGTGCCCAACCCCAGCGAGCACCCAATTCCCCGCAATTCCCTGTGATCCCTTGTGATCCCTTGTGATTCCCTAGCCCCCTCCTCGACCACAGCACACACCTGCTCCCCTGCAATTCACTGCAATTCCCCGTGATTTGTCCCCCCCCCCTCCCCATACCATGCACTGCACCGCTCCTCCCCTTCCCTGCTCCCCCCATCTATCCCTGGTTCTCCTTGTCTGCCTTCTTCTCCTTCCAACCTTTCTGAATTCCAGAATCCAGATCATGTATTAGTACTGCAAAATGGATTAAATGTGACTCGACTCACCAGCTTGGGTGGCAGCACTTTGTCCCGGTCCTCGTACACCTAATGTAACCTATAAATCATCAGGATCTCTCATTATATGCATGCACTCATACCTTCTTTTGCTCTGGCAGGAAAGCCATCCAAGCCCACTGGACCTGGCTTTCAGTTATGTTTGGATGTTCAGTTAGATGATCTGCTACAAAGAGCAACCTGTCACAATGTTAGTATGACCCAGAGATCACTCTAGGCACCCACTTACCTTGCAGTCCTCAGATCCACCAACTTCTGCATTGGCGCAGCCATTGTTGCTCTCTTCTTGCAACCAACATTCAATATTGCACCTGTATCACCACCCTGAGCACTAAGACCCAAGCTCGTTGAAGCCTCTGGACCTGCACTCACCAAAGCCTCTGGGCCTGCACTCACTGAAGCCTTGCATGCATTGATTGTGGGATCGACAATCACAGCTGTATCATTGAGAGCAGTGGTTGCTGAGTTGCTCAAGCTGGTGTTGTCGATGCTGGGATCCAGTTCATTCCCACCCATGTTGTCCATAGAGCCCTTGGTGCCAGTCATGGCAGTGTCAGAGATAGTCTCGACTGCACTGGTATCAACATCATCAGGGACAGGACTGGGTACCCATGCAGGAGATAAAGGGGGAGCTGGAGCAGCCACTACAGGAACAGCAGGCAATACAATACTTGAGGATGGTGCAGTGATGCCATCCACACCTGCTGGCATCATAATTGAAGGTGAGAGCCCAGACCTAGATTGGTGTATTAAATTAGAACATCATAATCATTACAACTTACAAGGGGTTTTGCAATGAAAGCTTGAGTTTCTTCAGTGTCCTCTTGCCATTGCCAACTTCACCTGAGGGAGCCTTGCACTTGTCAAAGGCCACCTGGCTAGCCTGGCTTGGGGGTGCCTCCATGTCGACCTTGATGAATTCTGTTCATTGAGTACTGTCTGGGGTCACCTACTTGGACACACTGGATACTCAGACATTGGGGCTTTGTCTCGCTCCCTACCCCTCAGTACTATACAATTTATACACCATTTGAAAGCCCTCATTCAACTGGACATTACTCCTGAGTTTCAGGTCAAAGTCTCAAAAATTGCTTGAGATATACCCATCATTGTCATCAGACTTGCCTGATTTGGTGCTTTCAAACTCTGCCGCAGCCCACCATCTCCCTATTCTTATGCTTTCACGGTCTATGACACTGTTGCTACTCCTCAAGTTATACACTAGTTCACTCTATGGATCCTTGGCTTTTTCTTGAGTCCCTGACTCAGTGGAGTCAGCTGTATTGAAGGTCTCTATGTGCCAGCCATTGCTGCCACTCTCTGGATTTCAAGTGACTCGACCTCCAGTGCTTTGAAGCCTCCTCCAGTGGTGGTCTCAATAGCTGATCTCATGGCACTTGATATAACTATCAGGATACAGTCTCAGTACATGCTATGATTTTTACTATAAATTTATTGGTGCAACAAGGTGTCAGGGATTCAGTTCAAGTGTACCAGTGGTGGAAACAGGATGGTGAAAAAGCAAAAGGGGGATTTCATCATTGACCAGGTGTTGGCTTGCTGGGACTGTATGTATCATTTCTTTGGTCCAAATGATGATGTTTTGGCCTGGTTCAAGTGGAATAAGTCTTGTTCTACAAGTGTGATAACTTGATTACAGGTGGGTCTGCCTCAGCCACCTGGATCCTGAGGTTGGGGGCATGCTACAACAGCCCAATGGATTCTCATTTGAGCCTGGAATGTACTGAAGGATAGTCTGGCATGCCATGACAGTTAATGGAATCAGCTTCAAGTAAGTTTTCTCTGCTGAAACAGTACCCATGCTTGCTGTCCAAGTAGACAGTCTTCAGCCACAATAGACATGATGATCAATGAAATATTCCTGGTGCTTGTTACATCATGCATAAAGTTCAAAAAGTACATAGGAATGGTAGATATGATAGGTGCCAATGTTTTGCAGGTAGAATTGGGGCAATACATGAAGTATAGCGAGCATGGCAGGTATTACACACTAGAGTGTCTGAGTACAGGGTCCTTGACAGTATGTCCTTGTTGATTACCAGCAACAATGAAAGATCCATCTTTGAGGCCTTGAGCACAGGCTTGATGTGCCTCTGGCTGAATCCATGGTAGCAATCTTTTATGATCAGATCGAGCTTCCAATTGTTGTTGCAGAGTGCTAGCTCTGAAAATTGTCTCTTCATGGCATTGTAGAACACCTCTTTGATGTGGAGTGGTGTGTTCTGTGCCCAAGTGGGAGGAGCTTCATTAAACAAGATGAGAGACTGAAAAAAGGACATAGCATATTCACAAACATCCTGCACACAATGTCCATCAGAGTTGGCAGATGTGTGAGATTTGTGGAATTAGAAGCCTGGTGAATTATAAAATATGATTAGTGTACTAATATGGGAACATATTATGTGCACCATATTATCATCCTTGGGCAGCTTGTGCCTTGGTCTCTTGGAAGACTCTGCATGGCTAGAGGATATTCATGCACCTCCAGAGGTATGTGCATTGGCATGGTTCTGGAGTGTTATCAAGCTGGAAGCCTGTAGGTCTCACAATGCACACCAGGAAGCCTGAGTCAAGCTCTATAAGTTGGATGAAGAAGAGCTTGACTCTGAATGCGTTTTAGGGAGTAATGTGGCATGGGAACATGCAAGACAAATAAGGAAATAAGTGAAACAAAGTGAAGAATAAGAGGTCCAAGTCATAGAGTGTTACGACTGAGCTAGAATTTTTAGAGTCGAGTAGGAGTATTTAATTAATGATATCACAAGAGGGGAATTTCCTAAGTGATAACTCCAGCCGCAACTTGAATAATGTTCAGAACTGTAGATACCCTATAATAAACTAAGTCGCGCTTGATATAATCAGCTTTCACTATGATCAAGCTACAGGTCCTAGCTAAACCACTATAGGAGGAGGACTTAAATCCTTAGAGGGGGAACATTCCCGAGTATATTAGTGTGCAAGAGTGATTGATTTCTGGACACTTCAGCGTCGTTCTTATATACATTTGCGAGTTACTTTGGTCAGAAGCCCGAGAGTAACTTACAGGTCTTTCTCAAGATATTTACTTAATTCTACAGGTTTCTAATATATTCTATGAGCTACTCTGTTCTTCATTCATTGTCCTTGAATGTTCTTTCAGTCACAAGTGGCTACTCGGATATTCCTGACTCACATGGGAAAGCATCTAAATAAGGCTAACTACTGTGGCGCGTGACTCAACTCAAGTTCTCAAGTCTTTGTAGTTAGTAAATACCGAGTTAACTAAGACTTGTTGACTCTGATCTCCTCTGTAGAATATACTAGCCAGACTTAGTAGATTAAGCCCTGATAGTCCATGAGGTAGCGTATATTCAGGCTAATTAGAGAATCTAGAAATATGTAGTTAATTCATAACTACACTATAACATAGAGGTTAAAGCAAGAGATAATGGCTAAGTGGTAACATCACCTACTGCAGTCTTCTAAGACTGCAGGTTCAAACCAGGCTGAAAGTGGATTTTGTTTTTCATAGCAAGAGAGTCTTGCTGTCCGGATAGGCACTAATGCTGACACTCCCCCCTGACACGGCACCTCAGCCAATCAGGCCAAACCCAAAAGACCAACCATGATCTCCACCTTCCCCCTTAGCCAACACTTTCATCATACCATCAGCTGGCATCTCATCTGTCATAAGATGTTCCAACCCAATCCTGCCCCTTGCAACCTCATCCCGCAGCCAGTAGAACTGCAAGTCCAAGTGCTTCATGTGCCCATGATGCTCAGGATTCTTTGCAACAGCCAGAGCAGATTGGTTGTCGATGTAAAGCATAGACAGCCCAGAGAGAGAGTAGCCAAGCTCAGTCAAGAAGTTGCGCAACCAGAGAATCTCCTGAGCCACAGAAACAGCAGCAACATATTCAGCCTCAGTTGTCAAGAGAGTAACAATAGACTGGAGGTGACTAGACCAGGAGATAGCCCCAGAACCCATCTTGACAACATAACCACTGGTAGAGTGACCATTATCTGGGTTCCCAGCATGATCAGCATCAGTGAAGGTGATGAACAGCGTAGATGATGATGAGGGAGAGTACGTCAGCTTGTAGTCCATAGTACCCTTGAGATAGCGAAACAGGTGCTTAACAGCCTTCCAGTGATGCTTGCCAGGGTTCTTGCTGAAGCATGCCAGCACTCTGACGCTGTAAGTGATGTCTGGATGTGTAGCAACAGCGAGATAAGCCAGAGCACATCTCATTGAACTCAGCCTTAGTCTGAGGAGCCATGGTCACACTAAGCTTAGAGCCAGGGTCCATAGGTGTCGAGACAGAGTCGCAGTCAGCCATACTGAAGTGTGACAAGATGTTGAGGATGTACTGTCGCTGAGAGATGGTCAGAGTCTGAGAGGAGTGATCGCGCTTGATCTCGATGCCTAGCAGCCAAGAGGTAGGACCTAAGTCACGCAGCTTGAAATGCTGCCTCAAGTCATCCTTGACCATCTGAATCGCTGCAGAGGACTTGCTGGCAATAGTCATGTCATCGACAAAGACAGGAATGATGTTACACACATCGTCCTTCCCATAGACCCAGATGCTGTGTTCACAAGTCAACCACGAGAAGCCTAGCTTCTCAGTCAGGACCTCATTCAGCTTCTCATGCCAATGCCTCCCAGCCTGCTTAAGGCCATAAAGTGATTTCTGCAATTGCCAAACCCACTCTGGTTCCTTCTGCTCAAATCCCTCAGGTTGATGCATATACACATCCTCCTCCAATGTCCCATTGAGATATGCTGATATGCACAGACACACAATGAAACCCATGGAAATGAGACCTAAAGCTAGACACAATCACAAAGCAAACACCAAACCCTTGGTGTCAGATGGCTGCGAGGCTTGGGGTAATGAAGGGTAATAATAGTTCAGGGGAGAGAGGGTATGGATGAGGCATATAGTTAGGGCTAAAGGGAGTTTGGTGCCAAGTCGCTACTCAGCAGCAGTCTTAGGATAGAAAGCAACACTATGCACTATGTAGCACTATGAGCACAGTGCTGTGTAGGCACTATATGATACTCCTCTTGCCCAGTGCTGTATGGTCTTCGGTGCTCTATAGGGGAGCACTACTTGTGGCTGCTATCTCTAACTCAGATATATATAGACTCTGGTTAATATGATGCTACAGCACACGAGGCTGTCTAAGAGAGAGGGACTTGTAAGGGATTGCTTACGATCAGTGACACTACGCTGGTATACTCTGTCGCTATCTCTGGGTGAAGTGAGAGGTATGCAAGAGTACCTAAACGCGAGTCACAAGATGGACTTTAGAAGAAAACTCTGATGTGAGACTGAAATCTGAAGAATGTGGTAAAGATAACTTGTTCTACAAAGCCGTAGAGTAATGTTCTTAAATACAAGAGAGCGACTGCTCTATGTCTGATCCTATCTACCTACTACCATGAGTTGTGCCTCTGCTCAGCCTCACACCCATATGAGTCATACTGCCTTACTCCTATCCTCATGTGATCCTTGACCAGTACCCCTCGCGACCACTCTAGTACACACGCCGCTCCTCAGACAGAAGCCAGTCAGGTGTGTCTTGACTTTGTGTTAGAGTGCACCTCCTTGATGATCTGGTAGTGGGCTATGCTGCTGCTGCTAGCACTATCCTGCTGAAAGAGGGATAAAGGGTGGGGCTGCTATGTGGTGTGGCGGTGTTGTGATAGCTGTAGTCGCACCATGTGTCGATGTGCACTGCACACATAAGGAAAGTCACGCCAATAGAACTAGTGCTGATCCACAGCAATGGCAGGCTGTATGCCATATGGAAAGGCACCTTGAGACACCACCTCAGTTCAGACCACAGTAACAACATCGTGCAATACATGCCGAGATGCTGATGACTCGACTGAATGATGTTTGGCTGACCAGGCTACCAAGGAGCTGTCCTAAGTGCGCCGAGGAGCTGAAAGCCTTGTCGCTGGGGCATAGGGTCACTGGTGCGCAGAGTACTGACAGTGCATTATTGAGTCGCTAAGTTGCCATTCCCACGAAGTGCGCAGAATCGCCCTCAATCACATTTTCTGGGGTCAGAAGCCAATGGGGCCTATCAATGCAGTCGAGATATTGACACTCTCAAGCTCCAGGTCCTCCAAAGCAGCTAATGCAAGGATGGCATGCAGAGAGGCCCACTTAGGAGTTGGAGCAAAGGTCTCATTGTAATCGAAACTGGGGCACTGTGAGAAGCCCTTTGCCACCAAGTGACCCTTGTAGCACTCAATAGAACCATCTGCATTGTGTTTTACCTTGAAGACCCAGCAGCTCCCAATAGCCTTGCGACCTGGAGGACACTCAACGAGTTCAAACATCCCATTCTCGACAAGAGACTGGATCTCATCCTGAGCAGCCTTCAACCATTGCTGGTGCTCCTCCTCTGGACGCTGCATTGCCTTGCAGAATGTATGAGGTTTGCTGGTATGTTCCTCGCCCTTGAATGCAGTCTGGACAACAGACTCAAAGGCATAGTCCAGAGCGTCCTCCCAAGACCAACACTTGATAGTCTGACCAGCAAAGACAAAGTCCATACTGGCCAACATAGCACTAGCCAGATCACCCTCGTCCTTCACATACCCTGATCTGATATTGAGCTCATCCTCTTCCACATTATCGTCTGGTGGATGGAACTCATCGGGAGGGGCTGGAGAGGGTGTAGGCAGTTCGAGTGGCTCAGGAGAGTCAGAAACCCGAGATGGAGCAGCAGGAGAGACTCTAGCACCAGGAGGAGTCAGATTTAGATGTTGAAGTGCAGTCTCATTAAGAGAGCCCTGTTGGCATGTTGAGCGAGTAGAGCATCGAGGAAGTGGATTAGCTGGAGGGTCGACATTTGGTGGGGGTCCAGGAGGCAGGATAGGCTCTGGAGATGGAGCCAGAGCAATAGCTGGAGGTGGATGGGGTGGAGCATCATCATCATCATCTAACCCCTGATTCAGTACATCCAAGGGAAGCTCATGGTCTCCCCCCTGATCAGGGACATCAACAGAGCTAAGAGGATCGCCAAAGGGGTTGATGTCATGAGCATTACCAGGAAAGCAGCATTCATCGAAGACAGTGTTAGAACTGTTGATGAACTTGCACTCCGCAGGGTCCCAGAAGAGCCAAGCACAAGTACCAGGGGCATAGCCAACAAAGATACACTTGCGAGTGTGATGCTGAAGTGCTTTGCACTGCTTCTTGCATATAAGGATGTAAGCAAGCAAGCCAAAGACCCAGAAGTAAGAGATGTCAGGTTTCTTTCCCTTCTTCCACAAGGAATAGGGAATCGCACCAGAGAGCACAGAGTGAGGGACACAGTTGTGAACATGGACAAAACAGCAAACAGCATAAGTCCAGAATGATGCAGGAAGCTTAGCCTCAAAGAGCATAGCAGTAACAGCAGCCTGGATAGTCTGGTTAGTGCACTCAGCAATCCCGTTCTGATATGGCTCGTCCATCTCAGTGTGCTTGCGCACAATACCCTCCTGATGACAGAACTTGTCCCAATCCTTCCCAACATACTCACTGCCCTTATCATCCATTGAAGACTTGATCTTCATCCCAAGCTCAGTCTCCACCTGCACCTTAAAGACTTTAAATGCAGTGAAGTAGTGGGTATGTGCATCAATGAATGTGATCCAGTACTGATAGCCTTCAATTGAAGTGACAGGGAGTGGACCCTTCAAGTCAGAGACAATGAGGTCAAGTGGAGCTGAGGGATGTGTAGCATGCTGAGGAACGTCATGATGATGCTGCTTGCCAGCAATACAGGGTTCACAGATTGGATCTGGAGCACCGCTAGAGAAAATGACTAGCCCTTGCACCAGCTGCTTCTGCTTCATGCACTGAAGGTAGTTGAGATTGACATGGGACAAGCGACGGTGCCAAAGCACCAAGTAGAGAGGGCAAGCATCAGCGAGTGATGCACTCTGTGATGGGGACACCAGCATATGACCATTAAAGTATCCAGTATTACAATCATTGCCAGACACAGTGAAGATAAGCTTACTGTGTACGTAGAATGATGCTAAAGCATCTTGGATCACACAGCGATAGCCCTTCATCTTAGTCAGATAGTAGACAGACAGTAGATTTGACCCAAGCTGAGGAACATGCAGAACATCATGGAGTACAACAACTACAGGCACCTTAGACCCTCCTAGAACCAGCTCAAACATCACAGGCACCATCCCAGCAGTATAGATGATAGTATCATTTGCGAGGTGCACAGGGATGATATGGGGAGAGTAGGAAGTGAACCAGTGTTGATGAGGTGTCATGTGTGAAGTAGCACCTGTGTCAGTGTTCCAGTTAGCAGCTGCAAGTGAAGAGAGCCAAGATGAGCGATCTGAAGCAGAGAGAGCAACACTTGCTTTACCAGCATACTCTGCAACATTAGCGGAAGCCTCAATGTCCTCCGACACCTCCTGCACTGTCTGAGCCTTCTTCTTACTGCCCTTACGCTCCTTGCGACAATCAGCAGTCTTTGCCTTCTGCACCTTTGCAGCATTCTCCTTGAAGTTACAGCTGGCCTCAGTATGACCCTCCCAGTCGCAGAACAAGCAGTGTATGCCCTGCGAAGGACTAGAAGTAGAGCCAGCAGCCATAGCCAGAGAAGGTGAAGCATCGACACCCTGAGCAAAGCACTGAGACTCTTCATTCTGGAATGCAGATTGGAGCTTGGAGAGGTCGAGGAAGTCGAGTAGGAGCAAGGAGGAGACAAAGTTGTTGTACTCAGAAGGAAGGGCATGGATGAGAGCCATAGAGGTGAGGTCATTGTTGAGGGAGTCAATGGTGAAGTCCTTAGGGTGCAGCACACAGATATCTTGCATGGCCTTGTCCGCTTGAGCCATAAGAGAGGTGAGGGACTCCCCCTCAAGCTTGCAAAGCCCCAGAAGCACATCATAGGCATTGAAATGTGTACCTGGCTTTTGCTGAACATGTACCTCCTTCAACTTCAGCCACATCTTCACTGGGTCACTCTTAACATCCTTAACATGCACCTTCTGCCCATCCTCAACCACCAACCAGATCTGACCACTCGCCTGACCCTTGCGCTTCTCCCAGTCCTGTACCTCCTTCCTCTCCTCTGTCGTCAGGTTGGTAGCATCCACAGGCAGCGGAGTGGCCATAGGATCATCAGTAATGTCCCAGAGATCGAGAGTTTTCAAGTAAGCCTCCATATTGTCAGCCCAGGACCCATAGTTGCGCTCCCCAAGAGCTGGGAAGGGGTGCTTGGTGGTAGGAGTAGTTGTTGATATGGCAATAGCGATGATTGGGGGCGATAAGGTGGTGACAAACATGATAGGGATGTAAAATGGGAGTATGACACAGTAGAGACCAGTCTGAGACCAGATTAGCAAGTTCAGACCAAGAGATGAAGCTGGAGAGCGAGTAAGTGTTCCAAATGGGCCAAGGAGTGATTCTAGGCATAATTGCACAGTGAAAAAGTGTAGGACAGTGCTAGGAAGCTGGAATCAATGTCAGAGGGTCTGGATGGACCATTAGAGTAGACAGAACGTCAAATTGGAGATGGATGGCAGATGGATGGATCCAGATGAGGTTGGATGTACCTCTAGAGTGCAGATGATGAGCTGAAAGTGCGATTTTTTGAGACCCTAAAGTGTTGGGCTCATAACCTATCAAGCTGGAAGCCTGTAGGTCTCACAATACACACCAGGAAGCCTGAGTCAAGCTCTATAAGTTGGATGAAGAAGAGCTTGACTCTGAACACATTTTAGGGAGTAATGTGGCATGGGAAAATGCAAGACAAATAAGGAAATAAGTGAAACAAAGTGAAGAGTAAGAGGTCCGAGTCATAGAGGTTAAAGCAAGAGATAATGGCTAAGTGGTAACATCACCTACTGCAGTCTTCTAAGACTGCAGGTTCAAACTAGGCTGAAAGTGGATTTTGTTTTGCATAGGAAGAGAGTCTTGCTGTCTGGATAGGCACTAGTGCTGACAAGTGTAGCCCACTGTGTTGGATAAATGGCTTGTAGTTCAGCACTTCGAGATTGTTTTGATGCCTTGTCTTCATCCCGATAGCAGCAGTGCCTGTAGTATGTATTCTGGGAGACTTTCCTTGGTATCTCACCACAGTAGCGAGAACAGTTGCAATACATTCTCACAGGTTTGGCTTGTCTGAGGACATTGGTTACAGACAGTTTGCAGAAAGTCACCAGAGACATGGGCAGAGAACCACTTAGACAGATAAGACAGATAAAATCACAATGTGTGTGCTGTGTATTGTTTCGATTTACAGAGCTCAGAGTCTGAGCCAATCTGATGCAGTTAAGCTCCAGTCTTTGCATACCGAATTCAGAGCTTGAGCTACTGAATCAGGATGCAAGGTCCAGAGCAAGGGTACTCAATTGATGTAAATACAGTACAATCATATGTAATCTATTTAATCCCTACAAATCATTTGAGGTTTTGTCAATTTTGACTGGCAGTCACAGGTCACAGGCCCTACCTGACAGAAAGTCAACCCCACTGGGAGGTGACACCGCTGAACACATTCATGAACCTCAACTGTGAACACCTGATACATGTGAGGTTCTCATGTGTAGAACATGGTAGTTATCACCTGACACCTGACATGTGATGTACACATCTACTGTCATATGTAGTGCATTTGCTGCCACAGCACCTGACACTTTGACTGACACTTTTTTTCAGTACTACTCTTTGCCATCAGGTGGCAGGATTAATGTCTGACTTGGGTCACTGTAGAAACTATAGACAAATAACCTCACTTCTGTATGATAATGACTTTATATAGAGTTATGTACCTATAGACAAATGACCTATGGTACATGGATCAATACTATGCTTGGACATGAAACATGTGGATAGGGGTGCTCACCTCAGCTGTGTATGATAACAACTGAGGAAAACAGAGTGTGGGGAGAGGCAGTGACTATATATGTCAATGCCAGTACTTCTGTGAAGGTGTTGCTCTTGCATTGCGCAATCACAGATTGTGCATCATAGCGTGTCAGTGCTTGTGCATCAACACTCCTCCTTGTGAGGGCTAGGCATCCTGGAACATCTCAACATCTCCTCCTTGCATGGAATCCAACTCCTCCTCAAATCCAATTGGGCTGGCTCAAGAGCTTTGGTAAAGATGTCAGCAATGTTGTTGCAGGTGTTGACATAGCTGACGGAAAGGGCATGGGCACCACTGAGTTCTCGGATGTAGTGGTATTTGATGTCAATGTGTTTGGTACAGTTGTGGAACAAGGGATTGCCAGAGAGAACAATGGCACCATTGTTGTCACAAAGTAAAGGAGTAGGGTTAGGTTGCTCAAACTTGATGCCCATGAGGAGAGTGCACAGCCAGCTCAATTCTTTTGCCACCTCAGAGGCTGCTATGTATTCAGCTTCGCAAGAAGAAGTAGATATTGTCTTTTGCTTGGAAGAATGCCAGGTCACCATGCCAGAGCCTAGAGTAAAGCAGTATTTGCCAATGGAGTGGCAGGTATCAGGACACATGGCAAAACCAGAGTCAGTGTAGCCAAGTAACTGTGCTGTGTGCTTGCTGCCCAGGACCAGATTGAAGTCGCAAGTGCCTTTGAGATACTTGACAACACATTTAGCTGCCTCCCAGTGAGCAGGACCATAGCAGTCAAGGAACTGGCTAAGATATGTGACAGCATAGGTAATATCCAGACAAGTGCCCACAGAGAGATACATGAGGGAGCCGATCAGCAAATGATATGGTAAGGCAGCTGCAATGAGTCACTCCTCCTCAGTCTTAGGTGAGTGTTCTGTCTGAGAAAGCTGAAGACTGTGTTCCATAGGTATCGCAACTGGGTAGGCATCCTTGAGGTTAAACTGAGTAACAACATGGTCAATCAGTGCCATCTGAGAGAGAGCAACAGTATGGGAAGACCAATTGCACTCAATAGTGATACCAATGCAGAATTTAGCTTCACCCTGGTCAGATATTTGTGATTTCTCCTGGAGCTGATCTTTGAAGTGATCATTTGCATCAGCATGGCTAGTGACAGAGAGGAAGTTGTCGACATGGACACCAGTGAGAATGATTCCATATTCATCCTGATGGTCATAGACACAGTACTCACTCGCAAGGCAAGTGAAGTGGAGTTCAATCATCCAGTCATGCATTGTCCTGTTCCAGATACAACCAGCCTGTTTCATCCCATAGATCCCTTTCTGAAGCTCCCAGACCCAGACCTCCTTACCAGGTTCCTCAAAACTGGCAGGCTGACACATGTAGCAGACTTCATTGGCAGGGAGTAGACCATAAAGGAATGTGGTCTTGATGTCAATCTGTTGGGTATCCCAGTTGAGGGCAGCTGCCAGGTGGAGAAGTATGCAGAAGGATTTGATGCACATAGTCAGCAAGGTCATCTTATTGTAATTGAGACTGAAGACAGCCTCATAGCCCTTGCAGACATAGTGAGCCTTGTAGTGAGCAGGGGGACCATTCTCATCACACTTGAGCTGGAAGACAGGATGCCCATTCATGAGCTTATGACCAGGAGGGATGGCAGATGGAGGAACAAGCTTATAGACACTGAGCTCCTTAAAGGAGGTGAATTTGTTGAGCAGGGCTTTATGCCAGTGAGCAGCATCAGCAGTTGCCATAGCCTCCCATGGGTTTTTGGGATCATCAGGATACTTGATATTGATAGGCCCATTGGCAAGTGTGGTGAAGGATTTGTGAATCATCTTGAGGACCTCAGCAATGGTCAGCTCATGGTGCACATGGTGGTTAGCTCATTCAAGATGAAGACACTGATAGGCCTCATTGGCTTCTGACCCCAGAAAACACAATTTAGGGCAATTCTGTGCACTTTGTGGGAATGGCAACTTAGTGACTCAATAGCGCACTGTCAGTACTGTGCGCATTAGTGACCCTACGAACCAGCAACAAGGCTCTCGGCTCTTCGGTGCACTTAGGATGGCTCCTCGGTAGCTCAGTCAGCTGAATGTCATTCAGTCGAGTCATCAGCATCTCAGCATGCACTGCCTGGCATTGTTACTGCAGTCTGAACTGAGGCGGTGTCTCAGGGCACCTTTCCATAGGGCGTACAGCCCACCATTGCTTCAGATCAGCACTAGTTCTATTGGCGTGACTTTCCTTATGTGTGCAGTGTGCATCGACACATGGCACGACTACGGCTATCATGACACTGCTGCACAATATAGCAGCCCTGCCCTTTATCCCTCTTTCAGCAAGATTGTGCTAGCATTGGCAGCATAGCCCACCACCAAATCATCAGGGAGGCATGCTCTAACACAAAGTCAAGACACACCCGACTGACTCCCACCTGAGGAATGGCACACATGCTAGAGTTGGTTGCAAGGGGTATTGGTTGAGGATTGCATGCAGGATAGGAGTGAGGCAGTACAAGTCATATGGATGTGAGGCTGAGCAGAGGCATGACTCAGGGTAGTAGGTAGATAGGATCAGACATAGAGCAGTCGCTCTCTTGTATTTAAGACATTACTCTTCTGTTTTGTACAACAAGTTATCTTCACCACACTCTTCAGATTTCAGTCTCGCATCAGAGTTTTCTTCTAAGTCCATCGTGCGACTTGCATTTAGGTACTCTTGCATACCTCTGACTTCACCCAGAGATAGCGGCTGAGCAAGTCAGTGTAGTGTCGCTGATCGTAAGCAAATCCCTTACAAGTCCCTCTCTCTTAGGCAGCCTTGTGCACTGTAGCATCATATTAACCAGAGTCTATATACATCCAAGTTAGAGGTAGCGACCACAAGTAGTGCTCCACTATAGAGCACTGAAGACCGTACAGCGCCGAGCAGGAGAAGTACCATATAGCACCTACACAGCACTGTGCACATAGCACTACATAGCACATAGCATCACTCTCTATCATCAGACTGCCACCAAATAGCGACTCTGTGCCAAACTCCCTTTAGCCCCAACTATACATCTCACCTACACCCATCCTCTCTGAACTATTATTACCCTTCATTACCCCAGGCCTTGCAGCCATCTAACACCAAGGGTTTGGTGTTTGCTTTGTGGTTGTGTCTAGCTTTAGGTCTCATTTCTGCGGGTTTCGTCATGTGTCTGTGCATATCATTTTGGAGCCCACTGTGAGGGGGAATTTCACGAGACATTGGGGCACGATCAAGACAATAGCAATCTTGCTAGAGAGCTTGAGCAGCACCAGGAGCATTTCCTAGACCTTGTCGAAAGGAAGCGCATAAATAGCGAAGTGATCGAAGAAGTTTACGACGCAGCAGTAGCTATTGCCAACCATCTCTACCCGGGTCATTTCACCCAAATGCCATCTGACATCCCTCACAGCAACTTAGAATCCTCCGAGGAGGTACCCCTGGCTTCGCTATTTCCAAGGCGCCAATCAGCTCGCATAGCTGCGCTATCTGCACCTCCTTCACAAATAGCTTCACCCCCTCCCATTGATAGGCTCCATTGGCTTCTGACCCCAGAAAACATGATTTAGGGTGATTCCACGTGCTTTGTGGGAATGGCAACTTAGTGACTCAATAGCACTCTGTTGGTACTCTGCGCACTAGTGACCCTATGTCCCAGCGACAAGGCTCTTGGCTCCTCAGTGCACTTAGGATGGCTCCTCGGTAGCTCAGTTGGCTGAATGTCATTCAGTTGAGTCATCGACATCTCAGCATGCATCACCTGATGTTGTTACTGTGGTCTGAACTGAGGTGGTGTGTCAGGGCACCTTTCCATATGGCGTACAGCCCACCGTTGCTTCAGATCAGCACTAGTTCTATTGGCATGACTTTCCTTATGCATGCAGTGCACATCAACACATGGCACAACTACAGCTATTGCGACACCGCTGCACAATATAGCGGCCCCCACCCTTTATCCCTCTTTCGGCAATATCACGCTAGCATTGGCAGCATAGCCTGCCACCGGGTCATCAAGGAGGCGCACTCTAATGCAAAGTCAAGACACACCTGACTGGCTCCCATCTGCAGAGTGGCACACGTGCTAGAGTTGATCGTGAAGGGTACTGGTCGAGGATCACATGCAGAATAGGAATGAGGCAGTACAAGTCATATGGATGTGAGGCTGAGCAAAGGCATGACTAGCGGTAGTAGGTAGTTAGAGTCAGACATAGACCAGGCGCTCTCTGGTATTTAAGACATCACTTTTCTGTTTTGTAAAACAAGTTATCTTCACCACACTCTTCAGATTTCAGTCTTGCATCAGAGTTTTCTTCTAAGTCCACCTTGCGACTTGTGTTTAGGTACTCTTGCGTACCTCTGACTTCACCCAGAGATAGTGACAGAGTAAGCCAGCATAGCATCACTAATCAGATAGCGACCACAAGTAGTGCTCCACTATTGAACACCAAAGACCATACCGGGCCCAGCAGGAGAAGTATCATATAGCGCCTACACAGCGCTGTGCACATAGTGCTACATGCCGCATAGTGTTGCTCTCTATCCTCAGACTGCCGCCAAGTAGTGACTTGGTGCCAAACTCCTTTTAGCCCCAACTATATGTCTCACCTACACCCATCCCCTCTGAACTATTATTACCCTTTGTTACCCCGGGCCTTGCAGCCATCTGACACCAAGGGTTTGGTGTTTGCTTTGTGGTTGTGTCTAGCTTTAGGTCTCATTTCCATGGGTTTCATCGTGTGTCTGTGCATATCACCATCTCCCCTATCGATGATCAACTGGTCCTCCCACCTTCCACTCCAGAACCCATCCCCGAGATAAACACTATGGCTGACGTCAAAGCCCTCCCATTGTGCCGTGACAAGGCAGTGCCGGTATTTGATCCCGAAAACCCGTGATCGCTATTGCGCTACTTGGAGGATTTGGAAGATCTCTTCAAGGTGCACCCTACCCTCATCACGAACAAAGCAGACAAGAAGAATGCCATGGTCAAATATGTGCCAATGCATGAAGAGGAGATGTGGAAAGGGTTGCCAGAATACAAGGACATAGCCAAGACATACGAGGAGTTCATCACTGCACTCAAAATGCTATACCCAGTGGTGCGTGAGGACCAGTGCTATTCTGTAGGAGATATGGATAGGTTAGTTGGGGAGTGTGTGTGCATTGGCATCCACAACTTGGCAGACTTGTTGACATTTTATCACGAGTTCCTCCTAATCACATGCTTCCTCCATCACAGAGACCTTATTTTGGAGCATGAGCAGAACCGCACTTTCCAGTGTGCCTTCAGCCAAGACTTGTGGACCAAGGTGTTCATGCACCTACAGATCAAGAACCCAGAGCAAGTGGCAGACACACATTATGGGGTTGCTTCAGTATTCAAGGTGGTGTCATTCTTTCTTGCTGGAACACCAGCCACTACCATAATGGAAGCAAAGGCAGAGACCTCAGAGGGAAAGGTTAAGGTGGAGGAGTATACGTCACTAGTCGACATCATCACAAAGGCGGTATCCCAGTCGCTTGCACCCATGTTAGCAGCAATGGTGCAGGGTAACATGATAGCAGCTGGTGGCGCAGCAGTGTGCACTATGCCTACAGCACCATACCAGTGCCCCTATTGCGGTGCAAATGATCACTCCATACAGTGCTGCCCCAAGGTTGATGAAGACCAGTGAGCAGGATGAGTAATGAGGAACATAGAAGGAAAGGTTGTGCTACCATCGGGAGTAATGGTACCACAAAATCTCCCAGGTGCGAATATGTGCGAATGGATTATGGAATGGCATAGGTGCAACCCAAGTCAAGTGGCAGTGAATATCATCAAGCAGATGATCTATGAGGATGTCAAAACAGTCAGCACCCCTCATGACATATTCCAACTAGACATCAATGAGCACATCAAGTTGCTAGAGAAGGAACTATTCACTCTCAGAAAGCACCCAACCTTTGATGGCATCCAGGTTCTGCCTCACCCAGACAAAGGCAATGCACCTGCGCTACCTACCAATGTGACCCCCTCTGTGCCAGCAGTACCTGAGAAAACAACCGTGCCAGCACCAGGACTTTCGATGCCCAGCAAACCACACAATCTGCCACCTCACATGCCAAATGCACCCATCCATCCATATGCCCAAGCTCACCATATCAATCGCCTTCATCAACCAGCACCCAAAACCATCTGTTTTGATATGTCGCAAGAGAAAGTAGCAGAAGCAGAGCAAGCGCGCTCTAAGGAACTGGTGTATCATGTGCAAGCCCCAGTTTACAATCCAGTCATCTCAGAGAACATCTTTCATCAGTCACTATCCACCTCCTATGTGTCGCTCACCTCCCAGGAACTCCTCGCTATCTCACCAGAAGTCAGAAACAAGTACTGCAACCTTGTTACACCCAAGTGCATCCCTCCTGCACCAGAGCACATACAAGCAATGCTAGAGGAAGTGGTCGATGAGGATCTCACCTTGCCAGAAACCTTACTATGCTCTGACCTCCTGACATACAGCAAAACTGAGGAGTGCAGTGAGATCATTGTACCTGACGCCATGGACCTATACTTCAAAGGGCTAGCACCAGGTGAAATACTGCTGCATTTCCATGTAGCAAAGGAGTCACTAGCACTGCACTCTATAGTCAGGTTGGTAGACAACAAGGAGAAGGTTGAAGCAATACTTGACCCCAGTTCACAGATCATCACCATGTCTGAAGGAGTGTGTTTGTCCCTTGGGGTCGCTTTCAATCCTATGGTTAGGGTGCAGATGCAGTCTGTGAACAAAATGGTTGACCTCACTCTCGGTCTAGCACGCAACATCCTGTTCCAGGTGGGGTTCATCACATTGTATCTCCAAATGCATGTGGTGTGTGATCCTGCCTATGACATCCTACTGGGTCAGCCATTCGACATCTTAACACAAAGCAACATCCAGAATTTCTTCAATGAGATGCAGACCATTACCATCACTGATCCAAATAGTGACCTAGTAGCAACTATACCGACGTATCCATGAGGCAAGCCGCACTTCCTTGGTGGATCCTTTCACAGTGAATAAAGAGTCCCCGAACCATGAAGAGGACAGTCCATTCAACTCTGACTGGGTCACAGTCATCATAGAGGCATCCAACACTCCCAATGCATTCCATATCTCATCTTTATGCAAAATCAACTTAGACAAAAGTGTGAGCGAGCTCCCAGATGGACTCCTCCACTCCATATACCTTTCTGCTTGCGACTCTCCATCCATCTCTCAGGTCCTTATGCAGTCATTGGGTGCTTATTGGGTTCCAACTCCAGAAAATATCAAAAACACAAAAACATTCCGCTGACTCTCTAGTGTCAGTCCTAGCAGCAATGAAAAAGAAGTACAAACCAGTAGCACAGAAGGTGTGTGCGGTTCTGGCAACACTACCCAAGGAGTATTGCATCATACAAAACATCACTGGCGACCCACTAGCAGACATGCTGACTCTCAGCCCAACCCCATAAGCATTCAAACCTCACCTAATGCTGTAGTATTAATGTATTACATGTCTAAAATTTTAACAAACCCTTATGCAATATGCAGTAATGTTTTAAGTGTAATGTATTAATGCCCCGGGCTGGGTTTGAATTGGACTGCCCGGCACCCAGGCATCAAGATCTCAATCGGGTTTGGATGTCAAGTGTGGGAAAAAGGCTGC
>KV425632.1:111228-124736 GCA_001632425.1 Neolentinus lepideus HHB14362 ss-1
GCTTAAAACATTACTGGGTATTGCATAAGGGTTTGTTAAAATATTAGACATGTAATACATTATTATTACAGAACCGGCTGAGTGTGCAGAGTACTGACAGTGTGCTATTGAGTCACTAAGTTGCTGTTCCCATGAAGTGCGTGGAATCACCCTAAATCGCATTTTCTGGGGTCAGAAGCCAACATCAGGAAAATGGCCAATCATCTTACAGCAGTCTTACAACACTTTTTATAGCTTTAAGAGAGTTTAAGAGCCAGACTTGGCTTAATTGGTCTTATTCTTGTCTTAAAGTGGGCGCTAAGTACCTAAAAGACATGTAAAAGACAATAATAAGAACCGTTAAGACTGGTTAAGCCAAGTCCCAGCTGCAAGACAGGTTGCCATTTTCCTGATGAACAGGGCCTATCAGCAGTCAGGAAAGGCAATCCAACCATCAATGTAGCTGCCAAGCCTGCATAAGCAAAGGGTGTGCATGTTCTCATGAGCCCAAGCACAATAGTTGTTCTTGGTCAGGTCCAGCTTGATATCATGCACCACCACAATGATGGAGGGTGCAACCATGAGTAGCTGAATGCTTGGCACCATGGTAGTTGCACCTGGAGGTCAAGTGTCAGAGGCAGTGGGGCCCTTAGGAGGATCCATTGAAGAGTCCTTGAGGGAACTAGACTTACTGCCAGTCATGCAAAGAGAACAAGTGGGGGTGAAAAGTGAGAGTGAGCAATGTAGAAAAGAGTGAGAGCAAGAAGATGCAAGCTGTGTGCACATAGGTGGGCGCTTCAGATTGTACTTCAAGTCTGAGGATCAAAGATGTCAAGTTTCTGCAACTTGGCTTGCGAGAGCACAAGTTTAGAAGCTCATAACCTATAGAAACTATAGACAAATGACCTCAGCTGTGTACAATAATGACTTTATATAGAGTTATGTACCTATAGACAAATGTCCTATGGTACATGGATCAACACTATGCTCAGACATGAAACATGTGAATGGGGGCACTCACCTCAGCTGTGTATGATAACGACTGAGGAAAACAGAGTGCAGGGAGAGGCAGTGACTATATATGTCAATGCCAGTACTTCTGTGAAGGTGTCACTCTCACATTGCACAATTGCAGATCGTGCATCATAGCGCGTCAGTGCTCATGCATCAACAGTCACAGGCCTGTACACCTGTGCATTGACCTGCCAGCAATATCTGGTGCTGAGCATGAAGGCAGGCTGTCATCAATCAGCCTTAAGTAGACATCATGCATTGCTTCGAGAATGCCAGAATCAGTGTCAATGGTCTCTAGTCTATCATAGGGCATACAAAAAATCATTGTGGCAGGTGGCAGGCCACCAGTAGAGTCAGGACACAGAATAGTTCAGCCACAAACCATGTGATGCTTATGCCATTTTATGCCAGGGTCTAGCATGGGGGGTATGTCCACCACCTGACTCATATTTTACCTATGAGAATTACCTGAGATGGGTATGGGCAGCACTCTCCTCAGCATGGGTAGACTGTGGGTTACCCATGGGCCAGGGCCTATTTGTATGTATTTGGCATCAGTTGTCATTGTTCATAGTCGATAATCATTGTTTGTCATTGTCACCCACTCGCCTACACTCACTTATATGATACAGGGAGCTGATAGCCTTTTGCCTTCCTGATGGCAGTAACTCCACTGACTGGTTTTTTCTGCCTTTAAAGGCTTCATGCTGGAGAGGATCTTGATTATGTCCTCAAAGAGATCTCACCAATGGTGATTTTGCCCTGTGAGAAGCTGCTCAGCCTGCATCTCAGATTTACCTGGGTCAGCAGGCTACAAGAATGGTTTTTGTGTCTGGATAGTATGGTCGAATTTGATCACTGTGTGTATCTATTATTGTGATAATGATGAAGTTACAAAATTGACAGATGTTCATGAGTATTTGAATGTCTGCCCTCCTTGCAGGAGTATCTTGTGGAGACAGGATGTCTCAAGGGACTTGCAATTACTTGTCACCTACAGATAAGCTTGCTGTAGCCTCGCAGCAAGACTGGTGGTTTGCACTACTATCTCTCTTATGCCTTTCCCATATGACTTGTACTGCCTTGTTCCTAGTCCACATGTTATCCTCAACCAATACCACTCACAACCTTGCTGTGCAAACTTCAGCATGTGTGCCACTCCTCAGGCAGGAGCCAGTCAGGTGTATCTTGACTTTGCATTAGAGCATGCCTCCTTGATGATCAGGTGGTGGGCTATGCTGCCAACACTAGCACGATCTTGCCAAAATAGGGATAAAGGGTGGTGCCACTATATTGTGCAGCAGTGTTGTGATAGCCATAGTCACACCATGTGTTGATGTGCACTGCAACACATAAGGAAAGTTGTGCCAAATAGAACTAGCACTGATCTGAAGCAACAGCAGGCTATACACCATATGGAAAGGCACCCTGAGACACCACCTCAGTTTGGACCACAGTAATAACATTGGGCAGTGCATGCCAAGATACCAATAACTCAACTGAATGGTGTTCAGCTGACCACGCCATTGAGAAGCCATCCTAAGAGTGCTGAGAAGCTGAGAGCCTTGTCGCTGGGTGTAGGGTCGCTAGTGCACAAAGTACTGATAGTGTGCTATTGAGTCGCTAAGTCGCCATTCTCATGAACTGCATGGAATCCCCCTAAACCACATTTTCTGGGGGGTCAGAAGCCAACGGGGCCTATCACCGAGTTGTAGTGATGTAGGATTCTTCAATTGAAAACATATGACATTTGTCACACATGCAAACTCAGGTCAAATACAATCCAATGTACTGCCTGAGTCAAATAGTGCTAGAGTGTAGACACCATTAATCTATATAAACCCTGTCATACAGTGGTGTTTTATTGGGTCATGCATAGGGTACATTCCTGGTCAATTCCTGAGCACTACTTGGTTATGTGTAGGGATATTATCTCCTGCCCCGAGTGCCTCTTTTACCACAGTCTTTGTTGGGTCCTTCACAGCATACAGCTGTGGCATGTCATCAGCAAGCCATTGATGCATTTCCTCCCATAGAGATAGCAGATCTGAATGGAGGTCATCAGTCAGCAGTGCTTGTGGCTGAATGATCTCAAGCTCTTCTCGCAACTGCTTATTTTCTACCTCAAGCTGGTTGATATATGCTAAGTGCTTATTGCACTTGACCTGCATCAATACTACTATAGTGTGCAGACTTGCCAATTGATCATGTGTGTAAGAGGGCATAGGAGGGTCATCTGGTATATGATGATCCTCCCCTCTGATGGTTATGGTGGGTCTGTCAGATTCATCTTCAGTGGATTCTAATTCCATCAAGTCAGATCGGGTATCTGATCCTGCCTGAGATGACACTGAGAAATAAATGCAGTCATTGGCATCATCACTAATGCTGCCCATCAAGTAGTCAGGTTCTCCATCAAATTCTCCAGTTAGGAATTCATTGGAGGAGCCCCAAGTATCCACCTCAGTCATGGCATAGAGTTGGGCTTGGGCCATTGGGTACTTCTCTTTGTCAAAGATGATATTGATAGCATCATAGTACTCTTTGTCGCTGTATCTATCTCACATGTACCTGAGGTGATCTTCTGCATCCTCAGGTGGTTTGTATTGTGATCCTTCATATGTATCAGGATAGTATCCCTTGTATTCCTGATCCTCAGCCTGATCAGGTTGGCCTTCAGGATATTGTTCATCTACATCATCCTGGACAGTGTGAGCATCACCATTCTCCTCTTGTGTGTCATCTTGCATCGTGCACATCTTCTCATTCTTCTGCAGACAGTTATTTGTGTAATGCCTGGGAGACCCACAGGTGAAACATCTGCGGTTGCCTTGAGCATTTTGAGGCCATGCTGGTATTGATGGGTGCAGCCCAGCATTCCTCACATGACATTGCCACTGTTGCTGAGGTGCACAACTCTGCTCACAATTAGCAACAGGACAGTTGGCTGGAGTGCTTTGTGATGGTCCAACATGTGCATTATCTACAGCAGGATGAGAATTAGGTGATGGTGCTGAGGATTCCCTTCACAGTTGGTCATGCTCACCCTGTGGCCATATGAGTCATTGAGGGTGTCACCGAGGAATCTGGCTTGGCACTGGTTTCCCTTTGTTATCAGGTCTTGCTACTAAGGCCAGTCCATGGTAGGTATAGCCATGCTCAACCTCTTTGATCTTCTCAACCATGGAATCAAGGGTGTCAGTCTCTGGAGTAGCACCCTTTGCGATGCTCACTTCAAGCTGCAGACATTCAGGCAGCCATTTAATCACTGAACAGCAGAAGTTGTAATCACTAGGTGGTTGTACCCACCATTGGGCCCAGTACTGTTGGGATTGAATGACTTGGTCACTCTTTGTTGACTGAGTGGCTCATGGAATGATCCAGAACAGTCTAGGCTGAGTTTCCTTGTTCTGAGCCACTGCCTTTATTTCTCTTTGTTGTCTTTGTTGTCTTTGTTCTTCTTTCTATTTCAATGTTCCCTTCATCTGTCTTTGTCCCTTCATGCCCTTTCTATCCTAGAGTATATAAGCACTCCCTAAGTCGCTCTGTGTCCCCCAGTCTTGACACAGTTTGACTTAGCCCTTGGGTGTTGTCTGAAGCTAGTATCTTCCACAGCCAACAAGTACTCCATCTTGTCCTTCATTCTTTTAACTCCACAACTAGAGTACCATATGTTGTCATAGCAATCATTGGCCTCATGCAGTGTTGACGTGTACATGAATTGTCAAAACATCTCAATGATGAGATCTGGGAACTCCCATTCGATCATGTCACAGTTGACATCCATGACAACCTTGCAGTACCATTGATTAGCATCACCAGATAAGAATAGAGATAACTGGGCCACTTAATGGCCATTCTCAGAGACATGCCTAAGCCGATAATGTCATATTCATCCAGAACACAATGCAGCCATTCCTTGAACTCAACAATGTCAGCCTTGCCATTGTAAGTTCACAGTGCCAGATGCTTCAGATTCTTCATATTGGTGTTGACAGGCAGAGCCATATGCCTCCTATCAGCTATGATATGTCACAGGCAGACCATCATTTTGTCCTCATAACCATTATAAGGTGTCTGCTACCTGGGTGACCAGCTCAGTTATCCCAATGTCCATGGAGACTGTCACTTCCATCTGGGCCTGAAGAACTATTGTCTCCTGGGTCTCCTCCTCTGTCCACCATGCAGATGCAGTGCAGGTCTGGAGGCCCATGATTGCCTGGACAACCATTACCTCCTTCATTATTGTCAGGCAGCTGACCTCCTCCATTTCCAAATGGGTCGCCACCTCCTCTGCCACCACTGTTGGGTCCACCACCACTGCCACCTCCCCCAGGAGTGCCTCCACTGACCGGGGGTAGCTGGTGTCCATGTGGATTACCCCTAGGTGGGTTATGGTCATTGGGGTGATGATCATCATCGGGGTCCCCTCCCAGGGTACCCCCCAGCATACCTCCTCCCTGGGCCATTCACCTATTGTCTATGAAGAAATCAGCCAAAGTTCGATATGATGTGGGCGCACTTGCCCCGAGCGGTCAGTTGCCCAAAGGGCAATCGCTGACAGGCTACAACACACAACAACCACCAAAAACACCTAGAAAATGTGGAGGGAACTCCGTCCAATAGTGTCAGTAGTTGAAGGGCAGAAGGGTAAAGCTCAGGGGAGGTAAGGGAAGCAAAACAGAACACTAAATGGCACCGTATATCTCTTGTGAGTAGACCCGGATGCTCTATAACACTCCTAACTCTCTAACTCCTTTGCTGAATGCATCTCAGCACCAACTTAGCGCTTCTCGGAGGGTTCTCGGAGCTGGGCTAGACCAGCTGTCCTTTTGAGGGACTCAGACGATGATCGGATGATAGTTTGACAGGTTCCTCCATGTCAGAGCACTTTGAGGGTGCAATAAGATGGAACACCAGTGCAGAAGACACAGGTAGAATGCAATGGAGCTGATAAACGCAGATATAAATGCTAGACCTCACACCAAGGTCTTCTTAGAACACAATTCGGACGCAATGAGACTTTGAGATGTGAGCTGTCAGGTAAAATTCACTGCTGGAAATGAATATACAGGACGCCTAAAGTACCAAGTGGCCCAAAGTCTAAGAAACTGCTAAGTCTGAGATAGCCTAATGCTCCATGTGTCTACAATCAGAAAATACAACCAAAAATGCGCTGCCGAGTCTCACTAAACTCCCAAGCTGCTCGCTAAGCGTCCACCGCATACCACTCTCATTCCAAAGCAATCTAGGCGGGTCAGGAACTGCCACCTCAGGGAAGAGCCTTCCATCTTGAGCTCGTACAGTGCCTCAGTGCGATTTGACGACTCGTGCTTGATGATAATTGACTCGAACTTGATAAGGAGGGATGACTGAGTGTTGCAACAGCACCAGACCAAAATGGGGGCCCATGGCATCCTATCGTATGGTGGCCAATGAACGCTGAGATATTGCATGGTCAAACAGAAGGTAAGATCAGCTGGTTTGCATCAGGAAGGCTGATATGAGTGACTCAGCATATATCGGTGCTTAAGAGATGCACCGAGTGTTGCCATTCATCGCCACAGGGTGAGTAGGCTGAGTTCTGGAGGTTCCAAGGATCATCGTGTCATATGGAAGGGGCAGGGCGTTGAGTAAGCATCGCCAATGCCATCGGTTCCATCGTCTGAGCGCATAAGCAACATTCGACAACCTTGGAGTATCCTGAGTCATCTAATTGAGTCCACTCTATAGCACTGGTAGGCATGCGGTGTGGTGAAGTGTCCAACACTCTGTGGTGATGTCAGTGGCCAGGGGTGTGTGTTCTTGGGGATCGCTGATGTATTGAGTCATAGCTTGGTGAACGCTCGGAGATACGTCGGTGGTCTCAGCGCTTTCCGCACCGTGTTGAACATGCCGAAAACATGTTTTCAGAGGCTAGTGATGCTGGAGGCCTATCATCGCATACAGTACATCCTGTAAATATGAAGTTTATATATGATTTTCTTATCATGCCCAATATGGGCGCCTCCAACGCCCCCCCCCTCACGACCACATGCGAGCCTGTGAGCTCAACCTGAAACCCGATTTCCAACACACTCCCCCTAGCGCAGTGGGCAAGCATACCGAAAGCACTCCCCAATGCCCAACACTCCCTGAATCTATGTGGTGTACCCCGGTCACCTGACTCTGACATCCAGCCGATAGTCCATGCTCACAAAGAGCTATGACAGGCAACCCTTAGGTGCAAGGCAGTGGCGAATAACATACGATGATCCCACAAGCTCTCCAAAAGCTTTCCAGCATCCCAACAGTTCCACATCAACATCTCCAGCGACAGCGGTAATGGGCTTCAGCCCCCATAAGGCAATCTTTGGCCCATCAAACAGGCATTCACGGTGCTTCAGCCCTTGTACCTTGTATGGGCAGTTCCTCGACATGATGATGGCACTTCAGCCCATCAAATGGGCAATTCACGATACTTCGGCCCTCGAGCAGGCGATTCACAGTGACTAATGACAAAAGGAGCAGACAGTGATGGCAGTGACACAGCGGCGGCAACGGCAACGAGTGGTGGCAGATTCGGCCCCAGCGGTGGGTATACAGTCAGCGACAGTGGCGGTGAGAACACAGCAGTGGTGGCATGGCGTAGGGTAGTAGGTAGTCAGACCTAGCCAGCATAGTCGACAGACAACGAAAATTTTAGCATACGAATGTGAGACCAGCGAGCGCAGCGAGTGGTGGGCTTCCGACTGCCCCCGAGAAGCCTGCTTGGAATTTTGTACCCCCCAAGCAGGTAGACGTGATTGTGAAGAAATCAGCCAAAGTTCGATACTACATGGGCGTGCTTGCCCTGAGCGGTCGGTTGCCGGAAGGGCAATCGCATACAGTACATCCTGTAAATACGAAGTTTATATATGATTTTTTTATCATGCCCAATATGAGCACCTCTGGTGCCCCCCCCTCACGACCACATGCAAGCCCATGAGCTTGACCCGAAACCCGATTTCCAACAGTCTAGGCCCTGAAATTGGGAGTTATTCATTTCCATTTCTATGTGCTGCCACTGTGCATAGTTTGGATCTGCATGCATGAACCAATTGGTTGGTGGCATGCTCATAGGGTGCCCAACCCTCTGTCCCAGAGGAGCTTGCAGCAGATGTCTTAATCCATCATTAAATGGGCCATAGGATGGATATGATTGGGACTGGTGCCCAACTGATAGAATTGTCCATCTTCTGCAATGTACCCTACTGGGGCTAATGGGGTCACCTCAGTCATTACTGTCATCCAGTCGGCTGGATGCAGCATCCCAACTCATTGGGATCCTCCTGAGCCCACCATCTGCTGAGGGACTGAGTTTCGCATCCCCAGATGTGGTGGGAAGTCATGCAACCCATCATCAACATTTGCATGTTGCTGGTATTGCCCTCATGATTGCAGTGGTGGCTGCTGGCTCAGTTGCAGTGTCATTGTGCACACATTCATTGAATATCCAATACATATCAAGCTGGAAGCCTGTAGGTCTCACAATGCACACCAGGAAGCCTGAGTCAAGCTCTGAGTCAAGCTGTATAAGTTGGATGACTACAATACAGACAGTTTACACACCTGAGTCAAGCTCTATAAGTTGGATGAAGAAGAGCTTGACTCTGAACGCGTTTTAGGGAGTAATGTGGCGTGAGAAAGACGCGAGACGAATAAGGAAAGAAGCGAAATAAAGTAGGGAACAAGAGGTCCGAGTCATAGAGGTTAAAGCAAGACATAATGGTGAAGTGGTAACATCACCTACTGCAGTCTCCCAAGACTGCAGGTTCAAACTGGGCTGAAGGCGGATATTGTTTTGCATAGAAAGAAAGTCTTGCTGTCCGGATAGGCACTAATGCCGACAATACATGCAGTTGCATCTTCCTGTACTGAGGGCATCTGCGAGTTTGCAGGAACACTAGCAAACATTGGACTGTCTGTCATCCCTTGCATATTATATGGCAATGGGGCATTGGCACATGTCTGCATACCAGCAGGAATATGCACATTGTTGAGCTCTAGTGGTGCAGAACTTGTGTGATGATCCACAGACAGTGGACTTCTCATCACCGGAGGCCTCATCCCTTGCAGGGTAATAGGCAGAGGCAGTCCAGGAGGAGCAATGTAATTGCATCAAGCTTCCTCACACTGCCCACCCAGGTCACATCTGAGCACCAGGTTTTCAGCTGCCTGATTGCTGTAAGCCAACCAACAACTAGGGGATCTAAAAGGTGGTAAAGGCCTCTATCTGGCATTGACCCTTGGCCATCATGCTGTGCATGTGCCATATCTCTTCTGCAGTCATACCACCATGCTCAAACTGAGCACAGATGCAGCAAGCAAAATTGTTCATCTCAAACAGCATATCCTCAACATACTGTTGATCTGTGTCACTCTCAGCAGACTTGCCTTGAATCATTCAGTCCTCTATGTTGTGCATCCCTATGCTCTGGATGTTATTGACATGATGTAAGAAATGCCCCACTTCCTCAATGATCTGACTGGGGGGTTGGGATTCTTGGTTAATTGATGGGGCAGGTGATGACCAGATTCTGATTATAGTATTGTCATCATGAGATCTCAAGCCAGCAGTAAGTGTAGAGTGCACCAGAGGGTTCACTTGTGATTGCTCGCTAGCATTATTAGTGGTAGTCACCGTGGGAGTAGCCATAGTAAAACAATTAAGATGGTATGATAGTACCATCACAATATGTCATGATCAACCTGAAGTTGAGCACAAGGAAACTCTTATACACACACTGAGACTAAGTGGAACCTTGTTGTATTGTGAACAGATACACAAGGACAGCAGAGTAGCTCAGAGATAGGTAGTAGTTTGAGTCTAAGGTTCTACTCCCTAATCCAGCATTACTCCAGTTGTGTCATGACCACACATGTACAAATATGCACCACATGGCCACTTCCCCTTACAATGTCCTCAGATGCCTCCTGCACACTCTGAGCCTTCTTCTTCCCTCCCCTATGCTCCTTGTGATGATTGGTGGTCTTAGCCTTCTGCATCTTTGCAGCATTCTCCTTGAAGTTGCAGCTAGCCTCAGTATGACCTTCCCAGTCACAGAACATGCAGCAAATGCCCTGCAAGGAAGTAGATGTAGTACCAGCAGCCATAGCCAGAGAGGGCAAAGAGTCAATGCCATGAGCGAAGCACTGGGACTCTTCATTCTGGAATGCAGACTGGAGCTTGGAGAGGTCAAGGGAGTTGAGTAGGAGGAGCGATGAGACAAAGTTGTTGTACTCAGAAGGGAGGGTGTGGATGAGAGCCATAGAGGCAAGGTCATTGTTGAGGGAGTCAATGGTGAAGTCCTTGGGGCATAGCACATGGGTATCCTGCATGGCCTTGTCAGCTCTAGCCATAAGAGAAGCAAGCAACTCCCCCTTGAGCTTGCAAAGCCCCAGAAGTGCATCATAGGCATTGAATCACATACCTGGCTTCTGCTAAATGTGCACCTCCTTCAGCTTCAACCACATCTTTGCTGGGTTGCTCTTCACATCCTTCACATGCACCTTCTGCACATCCTCAACTGCCAACCATATCTTACCACTCACCTGACCCTTGTGCTTCTCCCAGTCCCATACCTCCTTCCTCTCCTCTGTCATCAGGTTTGTAGTGTCTACAGGCAGTGGAGCAGCCACAGGATCATTGGTAATGTCCCAGAGATCAAGAGTCTTCAGGTAGGCCTGCATATCATCAGCCCAGGACCCATACTTGTGCTCCCCAAGAGCTGGGAAGGGACACTTGGTGGTAGGAGTGGACCACTAGAGTAGACAGAAAGTTGAAATAGAGATGGATGGCAGATGGATGGATCCAGATGAGGTTGGATGTACCTCTAGAGCACAGATGACGAGCTAAAAGTGCGATTTTCGAGACCCTAAAGCGTTCGGCTCATAACCTATCAAGCTGGAAGCCTGCAGGTCTCACAATGCACACCAGGAAGCCTGAGTCAAGCTCTATAAGTTGGATAAATACAATACAGACAGATTACACACCTGAGTCAAGCTCTATAAGTTGGATGAAGAAGAGCTTGACTCTGAACGCGTTTTAGGGAGTAATGCGGCATGGGAAAGACATGAGAAGAATAAGGAAACATCAAAATGAAAATAGGAGACAACAGGTCTGAGTCAAAGAAGGACAGAGAAACACATACTAAGGTGTCTGGATGTCTGAATAGGCACTAATGCCAACAGACTCAGCTGTGTAAACTGTCTGTATTGTAGTTATCCAACTTATAGAGCTTGACTCAGGCTTCCTAGTCGACGAAGACAGGGATGATAATACGCACATCATCCTTTCCATAGACCCAGACACTATGCTCACAGGTCAGACACGAGAATCCTAGCTTCTCAGTCAAGACCTCATTAAGCTTCTCATGCCAATGCCTCCCAGCCTGCTTAAGGGCATAAAGCGATTTCTGCAATCGCCAAACCCACTCTGGTCCCTTCTGCTCAAATCCCTCAGGTTGATGCATATAAACGTCCTCCTCTAATGTCCCATTGAGATATGCAGTCGAGAGATTGACGCTCTCAAGCTCCAAGTCCTCTAAAGCTGCTAAGGCAAGAATGGCACGCAGAGAAGCCCACTTAGGTGTTGGAGCAAAGGTCTCATTGTAATCGAACCCAGGGCGCTGTGAGAAGCCCTTTGCAACCAAGCGACCCTTGTAGCGCTCAATAGAACCGTCCGCATTGCGCTTCACCTTGAAAACCCAGCGACTCCCAATAGCCTTGCGACCCGGAGGACACTCAACCAGCTCAAATGTCCCATTCTCAACAAGAGACTGGATCTCATCCTGAGCAGCCTTCAACCATTGCTGGCGCTCCTCCTCTGGACGCTGCATCACCTCGCGAAAAGTACGAGGTTCGCTGGTATGTACCTCGCCCTTGAACGCAGTCTGGACAACAGACTCCAAGGCGTAGTCCAGAGCGTTCTCCCAAGACCAGTACTCGATAGTCTGACCAGCAAAGACAAAGTCCATACCAGCCGACATAGCACTAGCCAAGTCACCCTCGTCCTTCACATACCCTGATCCGATATTGAGCTCATCCTCTTCCATGTCATCATCTGGAGGATGGGACTCATCGGGAGGGGCTGGAGAGGGTGTAGGCAGTTCGAGTGGGTCAGGAGAGTCAGAGGCGCGAGATGGGGCAGCAGGAGACACTCTAGCACCAGGAGGAGTCAGATTTTGGCATCGAAGTGCAGTCTCATTAAGGGAGCCCTGTTGGCGCGTTGAGTGAGTAGAGCGTCGAGGAGGTGGATTAGCCGGAGGTTCGACATTTGGTGGGGGTCCAGGAGGCAGAATAGGCTCTGGAGAAGGAGATGGAGGTGGGACGATAGCTGGAGGTGGATGGGGCGGAGCATCATCATCGTCATCTCCCCCCTGATCCAGTACATCCAAAGGAGGCTCATCATCTCCCCCCTGATCAGGGACGTCGACAGAGCTAATAGGATCGCCAAAGGGGTTGATGTCACGAGCATTACCAGGAAAGCAGCGTTCATCGAAGACAGCGTTAGAACTGTTGATGAACTTGCGCTCCGCAGGATCCCAGAACATCCAAGCACGAGTACCAGAGAGGCATAGCCAACAAAGATACACTTGCGAGTGTGAGGCTGAAGTGCCTTGCGCTGCTTCTTGCATATAAGGACGTAAGCGAGCGAACCAAAGACCCAGAAGTAAGAGACATCGGGTTTCTTTCCCTTCTTCCACAAGGAATAGGGAATCGCACCAGAGAGAGCAGAGCGAGGGATGCGGTTGTGAACATGGACAAAACAGCAAACAGCATAAGTCCAGAACGAAGCAGGAAGCTTAGCCTCGAAGAGCATAGCAGTAACAGCGGCCTGGATAGTCTGGTTAGCACGCTCAGCAATCCCATTCTGATATGGCTCATCCGTCTCAGTGTGCTTGTGCACAATACCCTCCTGATGACAGAACTCGTCCCAATCCTTCCCAACATACTCGCCACCCTTATCATCCATCGAAAACTTGATCTTCCGGTCAAGCTCAGTCTCCACCTGCGCCTTAAAGACTTTAAATGCAGCGAAGACGTCGCTCTTATGCTTAAGGAACGTGACGGTGAAGTAGCGGGTATGGGCGTCAATGAAGGTGATCCAGTAGCGATAGCCTTCAATCGAAGCGACAGGGAGTGGACCCTTCAAATCAGAGACAACTAAGTCAAGCGGAGCTGAGGGACGCGTAGCATGCTGAGGAACGTCGTGACGATGTTGCTTGCCAGCGATACAGGGTTCACAGATAGGATCCGGAATGCTGCTGGTGTTGGCTGTGGAAGATACTAGCTTCAGACAACACCCAAGGGCTAAGTCAAACTGTGTCAAGACTGTATTCTGGCATAAGGAATACAAGTGGCAGACTCACCTAAGTCAAACTGTGTCAAGACTGGGGGACACAGAGCGACTTAGGGAGCGCTTATATACTCTAGGATAGAAAGGGCATGAAGGAACAAAGACAGATGAAGGGAACATCAAAATAGAAAGAAGA